>PVIC010002430.1:0-10813 GCA_004025085.1 Thryonomys swinderianus
AAAAAAGTTAATTGCTTGATGTAGTTCAAAGTGCTGAAAGTAGGATAAATAATAAATTTTTGGTGTCATAGAAACCCTAAACTCTTAGGACAAAATGGGAACTTTTATGTTTTCTACTCTCTGTAAAATTTTGTGAAGATAGAGGTGATTTCCTTTCTAAACATTAAGTGAGACTGATAAATTTATCTAGCATAGTGTTTTCCATGTAGATTTGGTTTCTTCAGTAGATATGGGTAGTGAGTGATTTGGGGGATCCACACAGGTGACCCCGGATCACAGACTCACCCTGAGCACGTCATCCCACCTTTCTCTGTGAGGTCAGTCTAGCAGGTTGGGATTCTCCCTAGGAAGAGTTTTTACAACACAGTAAACAAGGGGAAAGATGCCATTTTGAGGCACTTGTCTGTTTCATTCAAATCTTCGAACGTATTGAAATAAATTTGCTTAGAGCTTTATTCTCTTTACTGCCTAACGGTTCCTTTTTGTAAAATTTTTGTTACCAGGTTGCTCATCTATGTCTCAATATTATTTGTTAGTACCTTTGCCAAAAGTTTGGCAATGTTTCTTACAGTTTCTACAGTGTTTGTTTTTACCTTCCTTGTTTTCTGCTATTTAGTATATAATTTTAAAGTAAAGAGGATATAATCTGACATTTCTTCCAAGTTTTGGGAAATGAATAAGTGAATCGTTGACTTGTCAGCCTTTTAAAAATCTAATGCATGGTTGTAACACGAAGATAGTGCTAGTGTTGTACCTAAAGTTTTTGCTTATATCCACACGCTTTCTCTTCGTACTGTTCTCTAATTTCCATCATGATTTCTTCTTGTCTCATAGATCATTTACTTTTGCACAGCTTGTTTTTGAAACACTGAGAGTTACCAATAGTTTTTTTTCTTTTTTTTTTTTTAACATAGATTTCTAGTATAATTTCACAGTGGTCAGAAATCACCATTGACCTTATTGCGATTTCTTGACTGTCACTGAAGCCTGCCTTATGCCCTAGCCCGCCGTTAGCTTAGCACATGTCCTGTGCACACTTGAAAGACGGTGTACATCCCTCAGTTGCTGCTATAGTTCTCAATCACACTTTTTAAATGCCACTATTTTTGTGGTTTTGTGTATTTGTTCTGTCTGTTAACAGAAGAGTTAAAGTGCTCTGTCCTATCTACTAATGAATATTTTTTTTCTTTTTGTCAATGTTTTATCTCTATATTTTGAGACTATCCTAATGAGGCAACATTGCTTAGAACTATGATATCTTTTGCATGAAATAACTTCTTAAAAAATAAACATTCTTCCACCTGTAGGCATTCTCCATGCTTGAAGCTTAGCAGTGACACTACACCAGATTTCTCTTTCTAGTGTTTGCTTCTTTTTTCTTTTGAACCTTTTATTTTCAGAATTTGAGTGTCTGTATAAAGTGTGTCTATTTAAAAGAGTAGGTTGTACTTTTCATACAGATTAATAATGCTTAATCTGTTTATACTTGATTTAATACATATATTTGCATTTAAATATAATGTTTCATAATTTGATTTTATTTGTTCAGTTTGTTTCTGTTTTTCATCTTCTGGATTAAATAATTTTATTATCCCCTGTGGGATCATAAGTTTACATTCTTTATTCATTAGAAGTCTAATATACATTATTAAAATATAATTAAATTTGCCATTTTCCAAACAATAAAAGAGCTTTCAAACATTTTACTAGATCTCTTACTCTTTTACTTTTGTCATAATACACCTTTGCAAAATATTTTTTATAAAAAAGCTACAGGCCAGTATTACTGTTTTTGAGGCAATCAGAACTTGTTTGGCTTTAAATGTATATTTATCCTTTCCATAACTATTATATTCTGTGTGTCTGTGAACTTCTCTAGTATCATTTTACTTTTGTGTGCCAAATTTTGTTTAGTATATTCTTTAGTGTCTCCTTTGTCAGCCTATGCTGGAGATACCATCTTTCTCTTTGATTCTTAGAAAAAGCAATATTTTTCATTAGTTTTGAAGGACATTTTTACTGGTTATTTAATACCAGTTGGATAGGGGCTTTGTTATGTTTCCAGACTTTTAAGACGCTATTTCATTATCTTATTGCTTCTGTTTATGTCAAGCAATAAATCAACAACTTTATTCATCCTTTGACAGTAGTATATCTTTAAAACAATATTAGTATTTAGGATCTTCCCCCTTTTATTGGTTTTACTATGATATCCCTATAAAAGATTTTCTTTATGTTTGGGATACCTCAAACTTGTAATACTAGCTGAATGTGTCTTCATGTATTTTCTCAGTTTATAAGAATGCTCAGGTACTACCATTTCAACATTGTCTTCTGTTCCATTCTCTTCCTTCAACACTTAAATTACAAAAATGCTAGAATATTGCTGTACTAATATCTTTACAGTGTTTTCTCTCTGTATTTCAATCTAGCTGAATGATTTACAATAGAAATTTCTGAGATGACAGAAACTGCACTATTCAGTCTGTAGAGTCGTTTCAGTCTCCATGAATGTACATGGCATGTAGCTAGTTTGCTATGGACTGAATGTGATGAGGCCTAGTAGTATTTAAAATGGAAACCCAGTCTTCAGTATGAAGTATTTCAACATGGGATACGTGACAGCTGATTTACCCTTATCATGGGATTTGCTCCACGAGGAGAGGAGAAGGAGCATGCTCCCTGCCCCCTCCTCTTCCTATGCCCTTCTAAGAAAACCACAAGGAAGGCACTCACAGAGTCTGCTCTTACTGCCACCTTGATCTTGCTCTCCCTGGCCTCCGGTGTGTGTATCAATCATGTTTCCTTTATCTTTTCATCTGCAGATGAATGCTTCTATTTTATATCTATTAGCAATTGTGACTGATTTTGCATTGAACATGGTGGAAAAGTTACATTTGCAGGGTAGTATATCTGTTTTCTCTTGGGTTTCCTTTAGCATGTTGGGAAAGCCATAATTGTTTGATGTACCTCAGGATTACAAGTGTTTGTGTTTTGTTGAGTAAATTATAAACTTCATGAACTTTTTATTAGCTAACTTTGAAAGTTATACAGCATCACTTACACTGCATTCTGTGAACTGAAACAGTTTCGTGCCCACCTATTTCCATTAACCCTACTTCTTAATGAGTGCAAATCAAATAAATTTCTACTGTATTTTAAGCTTCCATAGTCTATTTGGGAATATGTTATTTACATTGATCTGTATGTAAAATACATTGATTCCTTCCGATTTCTCTCTAATGGCCTCATTCTATTTCCATACCATACATAAATTTCAGAATCTTATCAAATAAATCAGGTCCAAGTGAGGATGAGGTACCTTGAGTTTGCTTCCTCCACTATGATTGATTTCAGTCTCTGTGAACTAAAGACACAACTTATCTGCCTATTACACTCCTAGTATGTCTGGCAGAAAAAGCATAGGCAATGAGAAGAGGCATTCCTGTCCCAAAAGTAGAAAATAGAGACACACGGCAAGTACTGGGTGCTGTGTTACAAAGACTCAAATGCCCCATGTAGTCCGATAATACAAATAATAATGAATGACTGCAGTGACTTGTCAGATCTCTCAGTCACTTTTACAAGTTTTGCTTATGAGTTTGGAAGTAATATTTAGATTTTGTGTATGTTTAAGTCCATGTCCTTGTGCAACTGCAAATCTCAGACAAACAAAATACCTGGGGAATATGGATCAGTGATAAGGTCTTTGATTGAAACCCCAGTATACAAACCCCAGTATACAACCCCAGTAAACCCCTCACAAAGTATCATGCTATACATTGTGGTACTTTGTAGATAATTCATCTTTGGAAGTTAAATCATCTGAATTTTATGGATATCATAAATCAAGAATAAATCAGATCTCTGAGGGATCTAGTCAAATCATCCTATATTACAATTTCTTCTTTTAATTGCTCAAAGCAAAATGGATTTAGAGATGGAGAGGGGAAGGTGATTGGGAAAACGATTAAAAAGGGAGCAAGCTGTGTGATGTACCTGTATCTAATCTGAAAACATTTACTCATAAAAAATCTGTCATATAGTTTTATATTTATCAAGTTTAGGTTACAAAAATTGAGGCCCCGCGGTTACACATTACACAGCACATATTTCCCTACTCTTTCTGTGTGAACACATCAGAAAACAGTACCTAACTGTGAGAGTCTCCTTCTGACAGGAGGGGAGCTGGGGATATGAACCGTGGACACAATGAGATTGAACAATAGTTTGGTTAGCTAATGGCAACTTTACTGGGCTGGAAACAGATTTTTATAGCAGTGAAACAGAGTCATGAGGACAGCGAGGCAAACGTGAGGAGCAAGGAGGAAACCCCCCTAGTGCGTGGCTGAAGCCACAGTTAACCCTTCTATCAAGAGGAGACAACATGAGCTTAAGAAATATCTTAGCCTCAAGGACGTGTGAAACCAGCACAGTCTACAGACATAGCTATCTAGGGAACAGAAACTAGCAGAGTAGCCAAGGACAAGGGCTGCATCATGTCACCCTCAGGCGCCAGTGGACTGGGAGCTCACTGGCCTTCACCCACCTGCACCTGGAGTGACTCAGCTTTCTGGAGTCTGAGGCTCAATGTGCAGGTCATTTGCTCTTGGCTCCCTCCACACCTATATTAAATAATAGACACTTTATGGCTAACTAGTCCCCATTAAGTATTTTAGTTGTTTTAATCTTGAGGGAATCAGAAACTCTCCCTTGGTGTATGAAAAAGCATCAGTGTCTCGAACAAGACCATAAATAACAGAGCAATTGACAGATTTATTGTTGATCTGTGTTTAATTTAAACTTGTTTTGGAATATAGGAAAAGTGGTGAAAGGAAGCTGACAGCTTTGAAGAGATATATGGCCACAACGCTGTGCTGCGTCACTCACTTTGAATTAAGACTTGATATTACTCTTTCTGAACGATATCAGAGGTGGGGAGAGACTGAGTGGGGCCCTGCACTTCAGAAAGAGAGAAACAGAAAGACAGAGACTTGTGAATCATTGAGTTCAAGAGATGTCAAATTATTTGCCTCAGTGAACGAAGGAGTCTCTCACCTGAGGGGTGCTGCCTGATGAGGCCTGTGTGCTTGGCTCCCTGTGCTTCCTCCCTAGCTTTTGCATCTTTATAACAAAATGTTGAGGTTTATTTTTATTTAGATAATTTATCAATATCTATTAGTGTAATCCTCTTTATCTTGCTACTTTGGTGTCAGCTCAATACTTTGCAAACTAACATATCAAATAAGGAGACTTTACTGATCTTTAAATGCATTTTTTGTTAGGGTAGTTTTCCATTCTAACAGTACATCATCGGAGAAGCTATTGTGAAGTAAAATATAAAACAGGCTAAGCTGCCCATGTATGATAACAACTTCTGTTGAGTGTTTTATTAGGTGTTGTCAATATAGCAGATATTTTAAGAACATTACATTGATTATCTCTTTATTTTCTCAAAATGAGTACACAAGATCAGTGGTATTATTATTCTCATTTTATAGCAGAGGAAACAAATTCACCCTATTTGGGGCAGAGGAAATGACCTAAATTCTTAGAGTCAAAACACATTATAGAGTAGATGGAGACATACAAGCAACATTTTGTGACTGAAATTGGAGATTTAAATGAAAAGGATTTGGAGAAATGATCCTGGGGAGGTAGGCAGGGTTTCTTCTATGAGGAGACTTAACTGTCCTCTCACAGAGTAGGAAGTCAATGTCTGTTAGGGTATTTTCACTGAAAATTGAATTACAAATATATTGAGTTAAATATGTAAATGGATATAAATTAAAAATTCATTCTTTTTCCTTCCCATTCAAAATGTTCTACAAACTTTTTACCTCATTTTGCAGCTCAGAATTCTATATATTTACTTCTATTTTGAATATTCTCTTTTCATTGTAAAACTACTTTGCTTTATCTGGTGTAAATGTTGAGAAGCCAAAGTAAGTAACACATTGAGCATCTAAGGACACAGCAATAAACATAGATATTCCTGAAAAGATTTTTACCTTACCAGAGATATATAAGGTATGGATTACAGGTCACAAGACTTGGTTGTGTCTGACAAATTGACTTTAACAAACCTAAAATATATCTCACAGAGGCATGTAATTCACTGTATTTAAATTACTGTATCAGCATCTCAGCTCTCTAAGGACACTTTAAACACAACACATATGTTATTCCAGTCAAAGTAGTTACTCTTCCTGATCAAAATTCTGAGGGGCATTGTGGACCCCACCTTCTAGTATCAGAGCTGAAATTAGAAGCACACAGATGTTGTACCAGAGGGCAAAAGGAACTCAGAACAAAGTGTGAAGAAGAACTTAGAGCATAAGCATTTTTTGTCCAATGCGCTGGTATTGTAAAGTAGGGGTCATTCTCTCCCACAAACCCCTGGGAATATAACTGAATGTGATTACTACATTCCCTGTCATTTTGTAGCCAGTGTATCTGTGACACTATTTGTATTCAGTTCATAGACACCAGTTTTGATATGGTGTGATCTACTGGTTACAAGTGTAGCTGTGCTCTGGAAATAAACAGATGTAGGTCTGAATCCCAGTTTTGTTTTGGGTTGGACTAGAGGTAAGGTTTATCTCTTTTTTTTTTTTTTTTTTGAGACAGGGTCTTGCTTTGTAGTCCAGGCTGGCCCTGAGCTCACTATGTAGCCAAGGCAAGCCTCGAACTCAGCAATCCTCCTGCCTCTACCTCCTGAGTGCTGGAATTACAGGTTTGAGCCATCACGCCCGGCTCTTGCTTTCTCTTAACTGCAGTTTTTTTCTCTCTCTTATATGAACATACTAACATGATTTACTTTTTATATTTTCTGAAAGATAAATCTACTTTGTTTTGTCAGGGTTTTTTTTTTTTTTTTTTTTTTTTGAGACAGGGTCTCATTATGTGGTTAGGCTGGTCTTGAAGTCACTGTGATCCCTGCTCTTGCCTTGAATTCATGACAGGCCTCTGCTTCAGCCTCTGTCGTGCTGGGATCATGGGTGTGTGCCACTTCGCCTGTCTGTGAGAATCAAACGTAACTGAAAAGCCTGTCACCATGACTGACATTGTTCTATGAGGTTATGGCTCCTTATTAAAAAATAAACATCCCACAAAGAATGTGGCCATCTAATTCTATGAAGGCATGTGAGAATATGAATATGACCCTCTGTGTAATACATATGCATCTCTCTCTGACCTGTACTAGTAAAAAGATGGTATAAAAATTAGGAGGACAACATACTCCTAGAAAAGGTAGGAACCGAAAAGAAATTGGTAGCCTCACTCATATTAAAAACTCACATAGAGAACATAATAGCAGGAAGACTGAAATTCATAGATGAGTCAAAGGTCTACATAAGAGACTCAGATGGAAAGAACTAATCCACTGTGTCCCCAGGAAATGAAGCCTCTGGACTATGGCAGTGTGGCAAATCTGTGTTCTTTGCTTTTTCCTGGTCATTCATCAAGAGTATTTCCTTGTCTCACAGTATGATATGGCCTTGAAAAACGTTTCATTTCCAAATAAGGCTTCCACCTCTGTTGTTTGTTCTTTGTATATTTTCCCACATGTTTTGCTGAAATAAAACCAGTTCACAGAGAACCCTTAAAAATCATTCAGTGAACATACCTGAGACTTCTAAATAGCATAAGGAGGACAGCTGCAGAACGACCTTCTCTACTCACTGATCATTGGCAAATGAGCAAGACAGATGATTTCTACAGGGTTTGAAACAAATTTACAAGTCTGATTAGTATAACAACTAGTTATATCCTAATAAAGTTACTAATTATAGTTCAGTGATAATGAAATATAATAAAGTTGACAGGAAACTATAATCAGGCAGTAGTCTGATACCCATTTTTATAGGTCTTTTATAGGAAGAGGAGGCATTGGGAAAGGAATTGCAAATGGATAAGACTAGAAAGAAAGTGGGGAATGTCCCTAGATTGTATTTAAGTCAGATTATCAACTTGGACATGGCCTTTCAGGCAGGACTGGAATGGGGATGCTCCAAGAGCAGGTTCAAGTGGGGCCACCCTAGAAGGTCACTGGCGAGCTCACTAAAAGTGAAGCTTTTTGGAACACACCTTCAGGATCAGCACCTGTGAGGATGGAAAGCAGGACTGGGCTGAAAAGAAGCTGCATTGTGATGCAGTCTCGACAGATTCTTGGTCAATCCTGTGGATATCTCAGAACTTGGAATGACCCCGGTGACTTTTTCAAGGTGCTCTGAGGGGCCTGCAGAATACCTATTCATTTGGTTTTGTCTTTTCCTTGGAAATGTCGCATGCCTTTGGGCAAAGCAGCACTATTCAGCCAAAGGCAATCATAGGGCAGACATTTGAGGGCCTTGCTGTCTGCTGCAGAGTCCTAGCACCTTGTGAAATTCACTCTTCACAATACTGCAAAGCCCCTTTCTCTAAGGTAATAAGGTCTCAGATTTAGTAGATTATTTGGGGGGAAAAAAAGAAGTAAAATGTGAAGTTTAATCAAAATACATACCACAGTTCATTATTTGTATTAACTTAGCGTCGATACTCTTTAAATTCCAATTCTCAGCTAGGTGGGTATTCCTTTGCTGCTTACACACTTGAATTGGATTTAGCTATATATTGTTTTACTTTAGTTGCTCTTTCTACAAAAGGGAAAGCCTAAAGATCTTTGCCAAACAGTCTGAATATACAATCTTGGTACACATTTTCTAAATTTGCCTTCTTTTAAAGTTAACCCTTTAAACATAACATTAGGGAAAGAGCTGCTTTTTAGTTCTACATTTCATTCATTTCCACTAACACCCATATACAGTACATAAATGAATTAGTAAATCTACCTAGCATTATCCAAAAAGTTTGGAAGAAATATGACTTTTCTTTGAAAACCATAGGCCCCAAGCCAAAGGAAGAGTAGTGCCACTGCTGCCTTTACTCTGGGGATCCCAGCTTTCTTGGAAGAAGCTTTCTAAAGGCATGTGGCCTCATTTTCTTCCTGACTGGTCTGCAGGAGTCTGCCTGGCTCCTTGTGGAACCTCACAACAGCAGTTCTTGCTCCCTTCCTGTGCTGAAGGGACAGCTAATTCTTCAGGGCACAAACCCACTTGCAGTAACTCCTTTACCCTCCTGGATGTTCTTGGTGCTCCCAGACTGATGGGGTTCACTTTAGGACAACTCTAAGTCATTTGGTCCCCAATGAAATACTATTTCTTTTCAGGGGGAAAAATTTCAACTTGCAGATTAACTTATTCTCAGATATGTTCATTTTTAACTTTTCTTTACCATTGATCTCCAGGTGAAGGTAGAATTACCTTTTAACTATATTTAGGTATATGCTAAACTTAGAGTGGTTTGACATTTGAAGATATAACTTTTAATCATTATTCTTCACAAGTCTGGAGAATTTCAGGAGTTAAAATGAGTTGTACTATGAACTTTTCCATGCTCATAACCAGGCCAGTAAATTCAGAACTTGTAGGCTTCTAGAAGTCAGGGGAAGAAGTCTGTCACACACAATGGACATTTTAAAAAGTTATTATTAATAAGTTGCTTCCTTACTGAAAAAAGTCATTAGTCCAATTATAAGTTTCCTTGGTTCTAGGGTTGGATATATTGTGCCTTTATTGTTTTCTCAGCAAAAATAGCTGAAATATATCAACACAAAAGAACACAATACCCGAAACCTGACCTAAGTCAATGCAAGCCTGTCTTGCCACAGGAAACACTCTGGTCATATTTTCTAAGTGTATCAAGAACAGAATATTATTTTTAGTGTAATTATGAATTGTCTGAACAAAATGTGAAGTCTTCATATTTCTGAGTACATTTTTTCACCAGTATCAGAGTGAGACCTTGCCACAGATCTAAAAATGAACTTTGTTCTCTTTGTTTGAGCCTCTCCTTTAAAAGCTATTTTATAAAGAAAAGTCCTGTATTTTTTCTTATAGATGTTTGCTAAATATAACCCCATATATTTTATGTAGGTTTCTCTTATGAAGGAATTTGCAAACTTCTCAGCATTATGGCCTAATCATGAGTAATTAATTGTAAACTACCAGTCTTTGGGTTAGATCTCTCTGACTTTATTAAATTAACAGCCTTTAAGTTTGATATGCTTTGTGGTTTCTGCTATATACTAAATGTATCTAGAGTCTTCAAGTTCCTTGTTTCCCTGCTCTTTAAAAAAAAAATGAATAGCTTCTTCTGTGATATCTGATACTTAGACTGTTATTAGGGATTACCCATACTCATTCGTTTGTTTAATTAACTGATGAAGCATATGAACATAGAAAGTCAAGAAGAAACCACAAACAGAGAAATCGCCCAACTTCTTTCCTGGAGATTATTAAAAATAGCACTAATTCATCATTGGTATCCCTGGCGAGAAGCAGTCACCTGCTGTTGACCCCGCAGTGGTTGGGAGTTCTTCCAGCTTCTCAGTGACCCTCCTTTGGGAGACATGTGCTGCATGTTCTGCATGTACTGGTTTGGGTCCATGACCATGCACTTCTGAAACATTTGGGGCATATCACAGCATGTGTTAATGGAATTCAACAACAATCAGGTCAAGTAAAAACAGAATGAACAAAAAATTCTTCTACTGAGGTGCCTGATCTGGCCTTTGTACCCTTACTGGAAGCTAGGGAGGTCTTGCACATTTTCAATCCAAATAAAGATGTGAAAAGAATTTAGGTACTTAATGAGGAGAGATCACCATAAGAGGTTGATTCCTGGTTATTCTAAGCTGTATTCTAAGTGGCAAAGTTTCCAAGCTAACTTTTACAAAATGGTCCCTTTGGCTATTTCTTTCTTTATCACC
>PVIC010002430.1:10913-77790 GCA_004025085.1 Thryonomys swinderianus
CTCTCTCTCTCTCTCTCTCTCTCTCTCTCTCTCTCTCTCTCTCTCTCTCTCTCTCACTCCTACCCTCCTACTACTACCCATTGGACCACTTGAGCCTCTCTTTGGATTTACAAAAATAGCAGTAGCTACATCTTATTCAGTCTCTTCTTGTGAAATTGAGAACTTTTCACTGTCTTGGAACCTAGAGGTTGGATTTTCTTAGTGTTTATATTTGGAATTTTTTCCCACTTTCTTTACAATGGCCCCTAGAATCCTTCGAAGTAAGGTTCAGTATATGTATGATCGCTTTTGAGTCTTGACTCCCACTTTCTCTTCTAATCATCTCTTCACCCCTGAACACAGGTGTGCCTGGCATGTTTCTCACTATGTATATCAAATATTTACTTGTCTCTCCCCTAAACACTAAGCACATTAAATCCAGGAAAAGCCCTCTTTATCTCCTGTATTTGGCACAAAGCGTTATTTAGATATTATAAATAAGCAGTTTGAACCCACACTGGATTTGACTTCATCTTTAAAATATGTTTGCAAGTCCGGGGCGTGGTGGCTCACGCCTGTCATCCCAGCACTCGGGAGGCAGAGACAGGAGGATTTCTGAGTTCGAGGCTTGCCTGAACTACATAGTGAGCTCAGAGCCAGCCTGAACTACAAAGCAAGACCCTGTCTCAAAAAAATAAAAAATAAAATAAAATATAATAAAATATGTTTGCAACACATAATAGCTATATTATTTATGGAGTTGTACTTGTGGAGTCTGTTATTCTTGATCATTTTTATCTGTTTCCTCCCTGCCTTCTCTCCCCTTCCAGTGATCCTGTTTCCCTTCTCCAAAATATACACCTCCCTTTTTCCTACAGTCTGTCAAGTTTTATTCCTTAATTAATTAATTAATATTTGTGTTTCTCATATAGAATAAATCACTTACATTTATTTAAATATTTAAATATAATTTATTTAAATATTTAAATATAATTTATTTAAATTTCTGTGTATCATTTACTGAATGTTATGTTTTCAATATCCATCAAATTCTTCTTTGGGGCAGATAACATTCCATTGTATGTGTACCACATATGTATGGATTTCGGGAGCCACTTATTTTTATGGCCATCTAGGTATCAACACACTATAATAATACATGTTTATACCCCTGTTTCTGTCACCCTGAGCTTTTAATTTTCTCACATCAGTTCCTTTTCATTTGGAATTAGGTCACCCTTCTTCTGTATCCCAAAGTCCTGCCTCCTAGACCCTCTCTACGGTTTAATACATTGTCTGAAGGACAGTCATCTGGCTGGTGGGTGTCTTAGCATACTCAGGTATCCCACCTCCTGGGCGTCCTCACGGATTCAGCCTCTGTCTGAACAGGACCTGCCTTGCTTTGAAATGTGGCTCTAGGTAGACTCAGAATCCCCTTGCTCTGTGCTGGTGAAAAGCTGTTTCTCCTGTAAGCTGTGTTGATGGTCTTACCCATCACTGAGGAGTGAACATTTATGAAGGATTTACTGTAATAAAATCTTTTATGGATTATTGTACTATCTCATTTAATCCTAACATGATTTTATCAAGGAGTAAACAGTTCTAGCAGATCAGCCAATTTACAAAATTGTAGATCTAGTAAGTTTCTGATCTCTACAACCTAAATGTCTCACTTCAAAAACTGAACATTTAATCAGTGTACACTGTCATCCAAGAGAGGGGAGTTTTAAAAATATTATCTCAGGGTAGCTGACAAAAGAAAGCCCATAGCTTGTATAGCCCTTCGTATCTGTAGGACATTGGCTCCAGGATCCTGCGTGGATATCAAATCTGTCCCGTCCTTTTGGTATAACAGCTGGTATTTGCATATAAGCAACACTCATTCTCCCAGACTTTTACCTTTACATAACAATTCCTAGTATACTGTTATGGTTTAGAAATAGCTGTATTATTCTGCTTATAGGGTAATAACAATGAAAAGATGGAGGACACATGCTTGGTAAAAAATGTGCTTTCAAAAAATTTTTTATCTTTGTTTGAATGGATTTGAGGATGTTGAACTCACAGGTACAGAGGTTCAACTGTATTTCTAGGTTTTACATTTGGATTTTAAAAGATTTATTCCTGACTCTTCACCATTAAATATTTTGAGTATTGCATTTTCTGCTGTTTTTATATCTGCTTTTAGTGAAGACCTAGAATGTTAAATTGAATATTTTTTCCAGGAAACTTGGAGGGGAAAAAAAAACAAGCCCACATATCCCCAGAAAGCTTGTTTTTCAAATCTCTTCTGATAAGCATTTTCCTGATTGATTCTGATTAGCACAAAGAGCATTTTTAAATTCAGTATCAAAGAAAATTTTGCTTAAATGTTTACAACAAAGGAAATGTCTTTCTTTGCCATTTGTTTCTATCTCAGAGTTTTTATATCATTTGTTTCAGCTGTTGTCTGGGGACCTGAAGATTTATAGTACTAACTACTGCTCTTTCTTTGTTCAGAAAATTTTATATTATTTTTCTGCTTACTTCTCATTTGTGTTAGTCACATAATTTAAAGCAGAACCTCTTGTTAAAAACCAAAACAGTTTCACGAAATTGACAGCAGAGCTTTAAAACAATCACAGGGTCATTCCAAACATGAGGTCCTAAGCCACTTTGTAGGCATAGGGCCAAACACCATGGTGTTTCATGCCTAGTCCTAAACATTTTTTTAAGCAGGAAAATATCAAAATCACAAAAAGAATTTGGAAATATGTGTGTATATATGTATATAGTTCTTCTATGATTATTTTATTCTTATTTTGATTACAATTTGGTAATAGGCTAAGTATTTAAATTAGTTAAACAATAGTGATAAAACTCCATCATTTTTTGCTAGGACTTAGAAAAATGATTTAGATGATTCATAGTTTTTTATCCTTGTTACTCAGACCAAAGGAAGAAAAGCAATTTGAAATTTTGGGTTTAAGTCTCTACATAACCTGCAGCTTGTATCATCATGAAAGACTCACAAGTATCTTCTACTAAACCTCCGTGAACAATGACAAAGTATCAACATACTGAAGTGTACTACCAAAAAACAGACACAACAGATTGAAACCTCTGTAATATGTGAGACATTTAGTTTTTGATTGATATATGAATTGCTCATGGAGAGGAAGTAAGGTTTGTTTTAGTTTAGTAATTGGAATTTGTATCATAGTGAAAGAAACTTCAGGCACTCAGTTTTACAAGTTGTGATATCTACAGGAGAAGATAATTCAAAAACAGCTAAGATTCCATTATTGGTCTGACTTAAGTAATGTTGTTAAGAATGGTGTTTAAAAGTGTTTCAGACTTGAATCCTAGTGAAAAGCCACTAGAGAATGATTATTACATTTAATATATTTTAAAACTTGCCAAGTGTTGTCAAATAATAAAATGTATGGTCATTATATGTTTCAGTCAACCAATAATGGATTCATTTGTATATAACAATGCCAAAAAAGTTATTAACCTCAAGTAAAATTTAATTTGGTAAATTCTATAGGTTTGGTTCAGTGTGTTTATAAAAATAAAATTAAAATTGAGTTTGGGCTTTTTTATTTCCTCTTTTAATTGGATTTGTAAGAAAACAAGCTAGCCTGCCCCATTATTATTGCTTTCCTAGAGGCAATTTTATGGCTATGATTATAAATAAACTTCTGTTATCAAGTTTTATTTCCCAAAAGATGGGAGAAATCCATCACTGATCCTCTCTCATGTGAATTTCATAGTTCCTGGTTATATGTAAACCTGAAGTACTCTTGTTCTCTGTTTAGACTTTATAAAGCTTATCTTAATGTTTTAGAAGTTTTCTGTTGTGTCCTACAGATTTTTCTTCAAGGAAATTCATACTGTAGGAGATATGGAAATTGACTAGGGAATAGTGAATCAAGTCAGTAAACATTTATTGAGCACATATACAGAAATAGGCAAGTGGTGGTAGAAATTGAGATAAATATAAAATACAGCTTTAAATGTCATCTAGAAGCTTGTAACCTGTTAAAGAAACTACAGGTTGTAATATAGTAATATGCATTTAGTTTTTCCTTTCACTTGCTTGTGAAATATGTCTTTGGAACAACCTAAAGATTTAAATCTGTGTTCAGTGCTGATAATTTAATGGCGAGTATGATTATACATGATCTCTGGCCTTCCAGAGCCTATGGTGTAGTCAAGAGATGAGCAGTCAGTCACCCAAGGGAGCTGTTCTTAATGGTGACAAGAGCTACGCAGAAGGCCACCACGATGCTCTCTGCAGAAGGTCACTTGGTCTCTCTTCTTCCGCCCTTTCTCCTTTAACCCGTTGTGACCTGGCATCCAGCGTGAGACTTAATGTTGGGAGCACAAGTACTCATTCTCTTTCCAGTCTTTTTTTTTTTTTTTTTTTGAGACAGGGTCTCGCTTTGTAGTTCAGGCTGGCTCTGAGCTCACTATGTAGCCCAGGCAAGTCTCGAATTCAGCAATCCTCCTGCCTCTGCCTCCCGAGTGCTGGGATTACAAGCATGAGCCACCATGCCCGGCTCTCTTTCCAATCTTAATTCCCTTTGTCTCTCTTATTTCCTTTCACTTTAAGGTCATCGAACATGTCAGGCATGCTGTTGCCTCGTGAACATTCATGTTGTTCTTCTCAGCATCTTGACAGCTCTCTCGGACAATGAATACACTTTCTTACCTTCTTAAGGTCTTGGCTCACATTTAATTTCCTCAGTGATGTCTCCACATTGCACTGTTTTAAAATAAGCCATCAGATCTCTGGTGCTCTCTGATCTCTTCCTCCCTTTGCTCTGTCCAGGTCATTATAACACAGCATACCACCCATCTACATTGCTTCACTGTCTTTCTTCCCTGCTAAAAGAAAAGCTCCAGAAGGACAGACTTTGTTTTTTTCTTTCCTTTCCATTCTCTTCAGTGCTAGTACAGGGCCATCTGGCACATTATAGACACTCAACTAGTATTTGCTTGAGTGGCTATATTTGGAGTCATAGATATTGGAAGAGAATCTCTGAGGATTTAACGACTTGATTTAGGACACGTGGAACTACTTAGCTATTAATCAAATAAAGAGGGAGAAATAATAGTGATAGAACTGGTAGCAGAAACAGCTAACTTTAGTGCTTCCTATGTTAATCAGCTTACATGTGTTAATTCTTAATTCTTAAAGCAAGCATGCCAAATAAACATAATTATTATCTCCACTTCACAGAAAAGCTAAGACCCAGACTGAGCTTTTCAGAAGAGAAAATAGTATACATAAAAACGTTTTCATAAAACAGAAGCACTGAGGAGATATCAAAAGAGGTCACGTGGCTGGAGCTGAGAGACCCAAGAATGCAGTAGAAAACTAACCTCGAGTAAAAGATTAGGAGCCAGGTCTCCAAGCAATTTACTAATAGAATTATCACATTATTCTGATTCTTCAGTATATTTCATGTTTATGTCCATTATTCCATAGTAACTACTTAAATCTACTCTTACTCTCAAATTTTCTCTGAGTTAGATAACAAAGTTAAGAAGTCCTGCCCTTCTACCACAAGCAATGTGAATGCAAAAAACAGTAGTGATATGATCTACTTCCCTTCTTAGAAAATAATTCTGTGTGCAGAATTAAGCTGAATAGGTGGGAAGGTGTGCAGGGAGCTATATTAGGAGGCAATAATCTACAGTGTTTCACCAGCTATAAATTCTAATAATAAAAATGAAACAAACCAGGTGTGGTGGCTCACGCCTGTAATCCCGGCACTCAGGAGGCAGAAGCAGGAGGATTACCATGAGTTCAAGGCTGGCCTGGGCTATATAGTGAGTTCAGGGTCAGGCTGAACTACAAAGTGAGACCCTGTTTCAAAAACTAAAAAGAACGAGAAGAAAAGGAAAAGGATAGATTTGCACAGTCTTAAGATGGTCAAATCACAACAGTAATGCATTAGGCATGGTAGGACACATAAGAAAAGAGTTTCACAATAATGCCGTGGTTTCTGATATTAGTGACCAGAGAAGGGATTTTCAGTGCACTATGGAGAAAAATGGAAGAAGATCATGCATGTATATGCATGTAGAATGGGAGCATGAAAGAGCTGAGTATCAATGAGTGTGAAAATGAAAACTATTAATTTTATTATAAATTATCATTTAGTTATAGCGTCTACAAGTAGTATTCCAATATTCGATAATCACAGTTTATTATTCGATTGAAGGACATGTGGCTTATATCTAGTTTTTTTTTAAAAATTACAAATAAGGTTACAGTGAAAACTTCCATGTAAGTCCTTATAGTTAGATATGTTTTTATTGTTCTTGGGCAAAAAGAGTAGGATGACTAGATAACTCCTGTAGGTTTATATGTAGCTTGTCAGAAGAGAATTGTCAAACTATTCCCAAGGTGATTTTACATTACCCTAAACAGTTTTCAAGAATTGTTTCTCTATTTCCTCATTACAATCTCAATTTTAGCCATCCTAATAGGCCTGTGATGGATTTAATTGGTGTTAATTTGTATTTCCATAGTTATCAAATAATTCAGAATCTTTTCATGCACTTATTTGACTTTTCCAAGTCTACTTTATCTTTTTTTTTTTCTTGGAGTATCTGTTTAAATATTCAATCACAATATTTTTGATGAAAATATTTTATTTCATTCTTATGTTTAGAAGATAAATTCACTGATTTATATAAATCACTAATTTTCAATAGACTTTGCTTTTAGTATTGTAAAGCAGTTATTCCACTGTCTTTGCATTCACATTATTTATGACAAGGATTTTGCTATCAGTATTTTTCCCTTAAGGAAACAATATGTGCATATATTTTTTTTATTTTGGCTACTTACAATATTTTGTTTATATTTTAAGTTGCTCAAATACAATTTAATGATGGTGGTTGATGATGTATAATTATTTCATGTCACTCTTTCAGGGTTTATTGAGTTGCTTGCATCAGAGTTTATATTTTCCATAAACTTTGGAAAAACTTGCATTTGTATTTCACTTCTAATTCCTCTGATTATATTCGTATAAATATATTTTATGTTGCTCAAACTTTTAGTGATTTTTTTATTTTTCAAATTTTTCTTTTCTTATTGTATCTCATTTTACATGGTGTATATCACTGTTTTTAGTTTAATAATATTTGCTTCTGAAAAATCTAATGTATCATCAATTCCGCCTAATATATTTTTAAATCTTGAATACTATCACTTTCTTTCCCAAAATTTTGATCCTTGTCTATATCATGTTTGTATGTATTATTTAACTAAGTATACAGAAAATAGTCTCAGTAACTATTTCATTATCTTCCTTTAAAAATTCTAATATTTGCATCAGTTTTGGGTAAGATTTGATTGATTGCACCTTCCCTTTATTATAAGACATATTCTCCTCCCTCTTGGCATTCCTATTAATTCCTGATTAGCTTCCAGAGTGTGAATTTTACATTGTTGATTTTTTTGTTTGTTTTATTTTGTTTTGGTACCAATGATAGAACATGTGACCTTTTTCTTGGAAGGTAGGCACCAGAACCACTGCACTAAATCCTCAATGCCCTGTTGCTATTTTTGAATCCCTGTAAAAACTTACAAAATATATTTACAAAATATACATATTTTTAAATCTCCATCCTCACTCCTACTGAGATTGCGTGAACATTTATGAAAACTATTTTATCATTTTAGGTCTAGATCTTAAGATTTCTTTGGTGACACTGAAGCAATACTCAGTGTGAGCATAACCTACTGATGAAGGAATCTCTAGTGAACACTTCACCTGTGAGCAGGAATTATGATATTCTCCACTCGTGGTGGTGGGAATGTGCATCATTCCTGGGTATGAGAACACTAGGCAGGTCACCATGAATCCCTCTTGTTGGCTGTCGCCACTCAGTAGTGGTTTTCTCACTACACATGCTGCTTCTTGCTGGGCTGTGTCACTCCATCACTCTGGGAATCGTCTGTTTATCTCAGAAGTGTGACTCTCTTTTGTCTCTGGCACTGTCTTTTGAGCTGCGGCTGGCTTGGTTTCTCCACACTCTCAACTGTGACTTCTCAAGTAGGAGAACTTCCAGAGTCCATTTGGGACTCCCTGTCCTGTGTCATGGGTCTGGAGACTCTCATGACAATAAGCTTGAGCAATTGTAAGCATTATCATATTTGTTCCTATCTGTTGTGGCTACTGCCTTCCATAGCCTAATGTTCAATGTAATTTATTAAAAATTATTTCCTATGTTTTGTCCATTTGGGAACTGTTTTAGGTAAGAGTAATCTATACCTGTTTTCTCATATTGGCTGCAAGAGGAAGCATCCACAGAGCATGTTTTAAATGTAGATTTGTGATATCTGCTTCAGTAATTCTGAGGAAAGGTGTCTATAATGGATGACTTTGATAACCCTTTGATTTTATATTATCAGGAAATTTAATCCCTTGTTATCCTTGTCTATTTTTATTATAGCTGAATATAGCAGATTGAATAAGCTATAAAGAATGGAAGTTTATTTAGCTCATTATTCTGAGCCAGGGATGTCTAAAATCCAGGGGCTAGCAACTGTGGGTGATTGCTGATTTCTAACCACTCCCCATTTTATAGAGTGTATCATGTGGAAAGGCAGAGCAAACTAGCCTGGGTCTGTCTTTCTGGGTTTTTTTTTTTTCAGTGCCAGGGGTCAAACTAGGGCCCTTGTGCTTCCACAGTAGGCATGGTACCAGTTGACCTAAATCCATGGCCCTGTCTTCCTCTTCTTCTAGAGTCTTTATTGCTACTATGGGAGCCCCCATCTTTATGACTTAATTTTTTCCTAATTATGTTTCAAAAACGCCACTGCTAATGCCATTACAATTTTGGAGAGTAAGCTTTCAATATATGAATTACAGAGAAAACACCCAAACAGCACTGCTTATATAATTAGTCTAATAATCTAGGACTCGAAAACTTTTTCATAAGAGTAGACTTTGAAGTATATTTTAGGAATAATAGACTTCAGCAATCTATATCCTCTACTTCAGATACTAATGGACAATTACATATGTTTCGTATGTCCTTACCCATTAGGAAACTCCTACTTCAAACCATGTTTACACCTCTTCTTTTTCTTTTTCTATCTTCCCCAGATGAAATTCTGAACTTACACATTTTATGTTATGGTACCTCATATATTATCATATATATATATATATATATATATATATATATATATATATATATATATATATATATATATATATACCTTAAATCATAATCATGTTTTGTTCCTTCCACTAACCTGTGTATTGTTTTTGAAAAATTACTTTGCCTTTCATCCCCTAACTAGTGCTCAGAATACCAAGATGTTAAAAAAATATGTGTTGATTCAAGCTGTTTCTAATTCACAAGCATGAAGTAGGCAAGTGTTTCAATGTAAATGTCAGTTCTGATCCACGTTTTCAATAATGATTTGAGAAGCAAAGTAGTGCTTTATCTATCTATTGCTACATTAGAATAATACCAAAGCTTTGTAGCTTATAAAAATTTTATTATCTTGCAGTTTTTATAGTTGAAGGATATCAGGTGTCCTAGCTGGGTCCTCTGGCTTAGGTTTCTCACAAAGTGCCCGGTGGGGCTGTGACCATCTCAGGGACTCCAGAGAGCATCTACCTGTGTGCTGCTCACCTGGATGTGAGCCGGCTTGAGCTCTGGCCACATTCCAGGGCTGTCCTCACTGTAGAGCAGTTCACAACAAATAATGACTTGCCTTAAAGAAAGCAAGGGACAGATCAAGAAAGTGAAAGCAAGATGAAGCCACACTTACTTTCTAACTTAATATTGTTTAGTGACATTCTCTGACCTTTGCCACATTTTAGTCATTGCAAAAGAGTCATGATGCCAAGCAGTATTCAAAGGAATTACTTTGCCTCGCAGGTAGTCCATATCACTTATATTTCATCAAAAGCACTAAGAATATATACAGACATGGATTCATGGCAGACTCTTTTGTGTCTGCAGGATGGGGAGGACACTTGCCCCTGGAGATTTAGTGTGACATCATGCTTTTATTTCATTTTCTTCTCAGTTCTAGGAGGACCAAGTAAGGAGGTAGGATGGCAGTTGTCTTCTTCAAGAACTAGCAATTCCTTCTGTGAATAGTGGCTCGGTGTGTATTGTCTGAATGTCTGTGTTCCACGGGTTCTTTGGAAACAGTGTAGGGAACAGTAAAGGTTTACTGAGGTCATGGTTCTACCACCAGTTGCCACCCAGGCCAAGTCTGTCCCAGTACTTATTCTGAGTTCTGAGTGAACTGAATAAAAGTTTTAAAACTGAAGTTTGAAAACATGGAGTCCTAGAAGAATGTTTGTTTGTTTTACTGTAGAGTGTAACACAGCACAGTGCTTAAACATGTGGGCTCTGAAACAAGTTTGCCAGTTATTTTGGATCTGTATATTCTACCACCGATAGCCAGATAGTGAGATTTTAATGTCTGAGGTTGAGTGCCACCCATGGTCACAAGTTGGCCTTTTGTGTTTCCAAAGGCAGAACTACTCAAACAGATTGATACTATGTTTCTTTTTATTATCATTCAAGTCTTCTATTATGTACACGTATATTATGTTTTATTCTGGTTTGACCTGCACAATGCAGTGGTTAGTACATTTACACCATCCTGTCTGCTGCTTTCAGTTGTGCTGATAGATCTCTGACTAAATGATGTCAGCTCTTTGTTATAATAAACTCCTTCCCTAGAAAGGTAATGCTCTGTAATTGATTTCTGTACCCTGCAAAATCAGTACAGAATAAGTTGCTTCATAATCACTCAAAATATTTCCGACATGTACTTATAGTGGTACTAACCCTTGAGCGTGAGACTTGATTGTTTATGTTGTGTTTTTTCCCTGTTTTAAACTCCAGCTGTTAGAAATGTATTAATCATTGATATAGTTTTAGGAAAAGTCTTTTTATGTGCCCTTGTCTATGAGGCAAAATCCTTCTTAGATTCTATTACTTGATATTAGTTCACTTTGAAAATGTAATTTTAAAGCTGAATTTTCAAGTGGTGACAAATCACTTAATTTTTCTGAAATAGTATATAGCAAATGAGCTTCTTTTGAGAAAGTAGAATAATAGATGCCTTGGGCCGGGGAAAGAAAACCCTGAGAAAACTGGCTGTGAGGTGCTGTTTGAATTCCTCCGCAGTGGAGGTAGGGCTGTGTGCCGGGGAGAAAGGGATGTCAGTGGGGGAATTCCTCCGCAGTGGAGGTAGGGCTGTGTGCCGGGGAGAAAGGGATGTCAGTGGGGGGCAGTCTAACTCATACTCCAACTTCCAGCTCTCAACAACTGCTGTATAGTGAAAAACAAGGGACCTGTGACAACTTATATAAATAAATTTCAAAAGAAAAAGTTGTGGTTTTTGAAATGCACAGAACATTATGAGCTCCTAATTATAAACATTGAAAGCCTGAGTTCTCGGCCGGGGGTTTTAAAATAAAACCTCCACATAAGGAAATGATAAAAAAAAAGTATACATCTACATACTCAAATGACACAAAGGAAATGATAAGAAAAGTATACATCTAAATACTCAAATGACATAGCAAAACGATGATTAAGTAAGTGTTCAGGAAAGTTTTCTTCTCTTAAAAACATCTCTCTTGTGGGCTGTCTTGATAGGCATTGGTGTGGTCTCTTCTTCCTTCTTAGATTATTTAAATGTTTCTTTTCTGGGCTCCCTTATTCCCACATTTTAGCCATAAATATACTCTCTTACTTCAGAATAGCTGCATTATTTCCTAATTCCATTTATGAGTCCTATAAGCCAGTGTCACTTGCACTCAACCTGCTTGATCTCACTGTCCCCTTCCAGCAGCTTTTCCTATATTCTCATCACTTCCCAAGAAGGAATATTACATTTAAATAATAAACAGAGTTTGTATAATACACACAAAGATGTGTGCGTCTCTAAGCTTTATTTCCACAGCTTAAAAATATGGAGCCTCTCGTTAATTTTTGACAATATTATTTGTGGAGTGATCCTCTGAATAATTTTAAAGACAAATCTAATGTTAACCTGAGATAACAAGAGAGAGCATATAAAAGCAGCTTATTTCTATGACAGTCTGATGAAACTACTTTCCAATAGGTTTTTGCACTGCAATACTTAATTAGAGCTATGTCAGGTTTTTAAAAACATCATTAGAAAAACATTCAGCCAGTGTTATAAGCGAGAGACTCTGTAACTACATGATATAGAAAGTTCTTAATTGAAAAGAAATATCAATGCTAAGTGTATGTATGTGTAACTCAAAGGTAGGACTTACTTCCTCGAAAGCAAATGCCACTTAAAATGTGTTTCACAAATTAAAATTATGGATAGGGCATATTGTTTTTGTTCACTGACAATTGTCTCATCTTTTGTTTGTTAGTATGAAAATGTGAGAATCATGCTGAAATATTGATGGAGTGGCTCTCACAGTAGAAACTGCTTGTGTGATTGGATAAGAGCATGATGAACTGTTGGAGGAATTATAAGAAACCTGATACTGCAAATGTTTCAGTGGAGAGACAGCCCTATAGGTGAACTTCATGAAATAGACACAGTTTTATTGTCATACTAATCTGTCCTTACAGGCTCCCTCTTTTATGGTCATCAAGTCTTGATAACCCTTCCTTGTCTTTCTCCATCTCAGTCCTCCCACGTGCTTTCATCAGGCTTCTACTGTCCTAATATTTCCAAAATCCAGGCCACTACTACTACCCTAGCTCATTTTATTGACTCCACATGAGAGTGACTGTAAACTCCATCCAGGTGCCCATAAGGGTCCAGATATCTGGTTATAAGTGTTAACAGTGTTCCTTTCACGTGATACTTCTTTATCTTGGCAGATAGCTTAGTGCCTAAGGGTCTGACCCATGACCCAGTGTTCCTTTCACAGGAAACTTTTTCATATTTGCAAGACTTCCTATGACTCTTGTCTGACCTATGTCCAGTTTATTTTAACCAAAATAGCTGCTTATACTGGAAAAAATAAATATTACCTTCAATTTCTTGGTCTTATGAAACATATTGGGGACAACTAAAAAAGAAATACATAACTTCTGAAGCGATGTGTTACTTACAGATCTAAAAGAAGATGGGCAGTGCATCTCACAGGATCTAGGGGAAATGGGGAGCCATCTGGATCAGACAGCAAGGACCATGACTCAAAGCTTTCACTGGGGACCAGGGTGTTTCTCTAGTGGTTTCATGAGAGAAAGTCTTATTGGCGAGTTTAATGCAAGTAGGGCCTTGTTGTGGAGACATGCTCTCACTGAAAGGTGGTCTGGCACACATCTGCTGCTTAGTTCATGTGAAGTATGAATTTGAACAAGACTCCAAGAAGAAATAAGAAATGAAATATCATCTGAGTAAAGAAACATTTGTTTTCAATGTGTATTTATTGGAAGTCTATTAGGTGTAAGACACTATTTGACTCTGGCAATTTCAACTGAGAGTGATTGACATTGCATTTCCTCTAGAATTTACCTCATTCTACTTTCTCTTCCTTTAGATATTTCCTTCCTCTGTAGTCATTATTTTTCTTTCATTTCTGCCCAAAGATTCCCCTGAGATAAAAAATAAATGTGGAAAGTTAAATGAAACCAAGTCAAATAAATTAAAAACTGTAGGAAACATTTAGCAAGCACAAACAGTGTGGTCCTTTGTTCCTGTAGTCATGAATTTTAGTCTTTGTGATTTTTGAATGACTAGCTAAGGGAATAAGGTCTGGTGAAAATTTCTTTTACCTGAAGTTAAAACTTCTTGTGTTTAACAGTGAGACAACTTTAGAGCATAAATACTTCAAAGTTGTAATAGTAGTGTTTTATTCCTACCATTTTAATTAATGGGGAAACTATATTGTGAGGATAATTTGTATAGACATTCAGAAACAAAAGTGATGAATGTAATGAAAGATTTGCAGGATTTCATGAAGAGAATGCCTGGTCATAACACTAAGTCTGTAGCAGGTATATCCAGAGAGAGAAAAGAAAAAGCTATTCTAGGAAGAAAAGGCTGAATGTGAACAGGAGTACATACAATTTGAAGTTCAAAGTAGATTTGCTTAGAGATTTTTAGGAGTCCACAGGTAAATAAAAATATCAGCAGTTTTAGAGTTTTTGTTGTAACACTTAGATCTCTAATCCACTTTGATTTTAATTTAGTACACAGTGAAAGAGATGGATCTGGCTTCAGTCTTTGGCAAGTGGGAGCCCAGTTTTTCCATTGGTTAAAGAGGCTGTCTTTCCCCACTGAGGATAGTTGGCTCCTTTGTCAAAGATGAGGTTGCTGAGTTTATCTAGAGTTGTTTCTGGATTTTCTAATCTGCTCCACTGATCCTCAGGTCTGTTTAAAGCTTGTGCATATATGGGTGGGGTGTGGTGGGGTGAGTAAGAGAAAAGGAAAAATGAGGATTAAGTTATGTCATATACTGGTAGGAGTTCTCAATGTTGAACACAATTGTGATGTGTATATATAATGTACCAATAAAGAGTCAACTAAAAAAAATATTGGTAAAGAACAATTCACTTACTATCAGAATCCATTCTGTTTTCTGTGCTTTAAAACAACCACCAAATAGGAAGCAATTGGTGGTACTTATCCTTCTGTGAGAAAAAGGTATTATTTCCAGTCTATATTCAAATATCTGTTCTTTGAGAACAACAATGTATTTATCAGTTACCCAAAACTATGTGTGATACTGTTCATATCCTTAAAGTATCTTTTCTGTGATAAAGATTTGTTCCTACTTTACAATTTTAGCCATAGTTTTGTTACATTTGTTAAAAAATAAATTTTATCTTTATTGGTACATTGTATAAACACATTATGGTCACACTCAATGTTGGGAGTTTGTACCAGTATATGACACAATTTAATTCTCATTTTTCCCATTTCCCTACATACCCCACAACCCCCATGCCCTAAATACATAAGCTTTGTTTCACTTTTTTTATTACCTTTTAAGGAAAAACCCGAGACCATATAATCTCTTAAATATTTTGAAACAACAGAATGTATACACTGTGATAAACTTAATGAAATTACCCTTTTAGGATTCTAGTCACCATGCCTGGCATAGAGGAAGCACCTGAGAATTGCTAAAGATTAATTTGAAATAAATATTCAATAAATGTTTCTTGAATTATTTAGAGTTCTTATCATATAATTGAGTCTTATTTGTTTAAATTCTCTTACACTTGATGACAGATATTATCTTTCAAATTTTTACTTCTACTACAAATAGAGTCTTTTCAACAATTCATCTATGACTGTGCCTATCATCTACTTTTATATCTTTCATGGCTGTGAGTCAAATGTATTCATTCTGTAACTACTTGGGGTTTCGTGTAGGAGAAGTAGTGTGACGGTAATGCCAAACTTTTCACAGTAGGGAGACATGACTAAATGAGTCAATAGATATGTCTTTCAGTCTAAAATATGATATGAGCACACTTGTCTGAGCTCACAGAGCAAAAGTACTTATACATGAGATAGAACATCTTCCCATGAGAGTCATGGCAGGTATTGTCCCTCTGATGACTCCAGAAGCACATGAATAAATAAAAGCACTGTATTCATAGAAGACAGGCATATGCTTCCAATGCACATTGCTCTCAATGGTTAAATATTTCCTTGAATTTTAAAATAAACTTTAAAAGCCTACAGTTAATAATGATTTCACGTGGTTTCATTAAAACTTACATTTGACAGTTTCTCAGAAGGCCAACAGTTCATAATTAAGGAATGTTCCACCAAAAGCTTGACCTTCTGAGTGACTGGGTAAGTGCAAACTTAGGAGGAAAAAAATTGCTTTTGACTATTTATCGAAGCCTCAGATTCATTATCTTTTCGGATGAAAGTGAGTTACAGAACCATGCCTAAGAAATTGGCTCTATATGTTAACATTTGAGAATCCTTTTTTTACAATAAAAACTCATGGTATCTACTTTATTTTGTGCTATATTTAAAATGAGAGAAATTGTAAAAAGCTGCATCTAGCCTGATCATTAGTAACCTCTTCTCAAGGTTCCTGAGACTGAATCCCAAGAGTGTGAAACCTCAGATGCCAGACAGTTGATCAAAATGGCTCTGGCATTCGCTTTCCAGCTGACTCAGTAGAGTCACTAGAGACAGATGGCTTTCTTTTCTTTAGGACTGAGTCACTTGGTTCATAATTTAAAGGTTAGTGTTAATGAGACCCTCCCACAGAAGCAGCCTGTGAAGCAAACTCTGAGGTCAAACAGACCTGAATGTGAATTCCAGTTCTCCCTCTTCCTAGTTGAGGGCCCCCAAATATGTTACCTGCCCGCCTGAGACTTGATTCTTTCAACTTTAAAATGGGAGAGTATTTCTATGTTTTGCCACCACACAAGAGTAGACAAATACCACTGATATATTTAGTTCAGTGCCAAATACTTAATATTCCTTCAATAAGTGTTAATTGTGGTTTCCAGTTTTATTAGAAAGCAGACTCACTCTATACATTATATACTACTGATTGTTAGTTATGAGTAGACACTGATGACATATAAGCAAAATCATTGCTTTGAGAACGTACAAAAGCCTGTATTCCAGCTTAGAATTTTGGACCCACTAATAATTTCAGATGTTACAAAAGAATTCCTGAACCTTTTGGTGTGATAATGAAAGTCAATTTTAATGCCATCCTACTGACTGAATAATTACAAACAAACATGTAACATAATAGTGTTAGCCCACATGTGCTCAATTAATATTTTGTAGATGAATAAGTGGGCAAGTCGGAGAAATATGAGTACTCAAAGTTTGAGGTGACAAACTGAAGATTCATGTCCATAGTGATAGGACTGGGCCCGTGGCATTGAGAATTTGTCTCACTGCTCTGATTCTCAGTTTCTTCCTCTGGTGGATGTGTTCCTACTCCAGTTTGGAAGGCCTACCATCCTACAAGTATGGAAACTTAACCTCGGAAGCTGATTCCTCACAGGAGTAGAACTCTCTCTTTCTCTAGCAGACTTTTGAAACATTTCTCCAGTGTAAATTACCTTACGTTACCTTACCAAGGAATAGCTCATGAGGAAAGTCCTCACTGAAAGTGTTTGCAGTGGAAAACACACTGTCTGTCCAGGAAAAAGGAACTTAAAGATAGGTCTTTAGTGGAGAAATTGGAAGGAAGAGATGACAAGTTTTCTGAGAAGAATGGTACAATGTGGCACTTAGGATGCTGAATAATTTTGGTTAAAAGATATCAGTAAGAAGATATGAGAAAATTCTCTGACCCATTATTGGCCAACTGAAAGCACTGAATTTAACTAACTGATTGTTAGTTGTGCCTCTGTCCTTCATTACCAAGAGCTGATAGAGGGTAATCACCTATAAGAGACAACCACAGACCCTTTCCAACCCATGCAAATCTTTAAACGTTCAGTGAAATTATAAAGCTGATCTTTTATATACTCTATCCTGAATTTTCTCTTTAATATGGATATCTATCATCTACCTATCTATCTGAAGATGTTCTAAATGCCACCAGTGAAGGAAGAAAGATTTCATTTAAGCCAAGTTGATGGCAATAAGGAAGGGGACAGAAATTTTTGGAGGAGATGCCATTTTAATAAAAACAAATCATTTTTATTTAACCAAAAATATCTGCTTATAGGCATATTGTGTATACATCCTGAAATGAATAGGAAATTGAATGGAGAACTACCTACAGTAATGAGAAATAAATTTTAAAAATATACTATCAGATTAAGGGGACTTAAATATAATACAAAGGGGCTTGATCTTTGTTCTGTAGACAAAATAAAGATATTGGAAGTTTTGGTGAAGAGAGATGAAAGAAATCTGTGTCTTAGGAAGGAACTTCAGATGGTGAGTTATGGATGATGGTGTCTAAATATGTGTGGATGGATAGATGACCCAAACAAGGCCCCAAACTAAGACATTTCCCTTGGCCAGGCTGCTACTGTGTTACACCCGCATGGAGCCAGCATCAGTGTGCAGGAGGCTGTTTTCTTCACTCCATCCCACATCACGGTGTACTACAGCCATGAACAGGCACATCCAATGATGCAACCCAAAAGGCTGAGGGACTGCACCAGTGTGCTGAGCTTTCTGTTGAACGCATGTCTTCCAGAAAGATAGGTAAGGTATCCTTTGAATTATTTTGCCATATGCTCATCAGCTGCATCCTTGGGGAGCTTTGTGCATCTATAAAACATTCAACTTCCAGGCTCTCATTTTTATTGGCTATCTTGGTGCACAGGCCATAAAGTGCATTGGTAAGGATGCAGTCACAGGAATCATCAGCTGGAGTCAGAAAAGCTCCCATCTAGTTCTGTGACCGTGTGTAGCTCATATAACCCTCTGATCTTTATCTCTGCACCTATAAAAGGGGGAAAAGAGTAGTAGCTTATATACCTTACCAGGATACTGTTGTGACGAGATACAAATCAAATGTTTGGAAAATGTTTAATATATATAACACCATGATGATACTAACAGCAAACTCAGAAGTCATCCAGGCCCTTCCTGCAGTTCTCTGACCAAAGGTGCCTTTTACAAACTTTATTTTCTCTTTGTTACAGTCACAAGATGTGGTAGACCGATTGCCCTGAAATGTGTTTGTATTCTAATTTCTGGAAGGTGTGAACGTTATCTTCTAAGGAACTTTGAAAATATGGTCAAGTGAAGGGTTTGGAGATGGGGAGATTATTTGAGATCATGTGTTAGGTGTGATGATATTCAGCAGTTCTTATAAGAGATAAAAGGACATCAGAGAAATAAGGAAGTTAAAATGGTAGAACAAGGAGACTACAAGCTAAAACATGCAGGTAGCTTCTAGAAACATGAATTAAATGAATGGAAGGCTCCAGAAGATGCACAATTCTTTATTATTATATTATTATTCTCTAATTTCCCACCACTCTGAAATTATCTGTCATATGCCCCTTCTTACCAGTGTTACATGTGAATTTCAGATAGTATGCAAGATACATAGAGTTAATAAGCAGAGGGATTGCAATTTGTACCTGGATCTGTCAGATGCTGAGCCGGTCTGTTCTGTTGTGCCAGAGCACCCCTTCTAAGGCTGCTATTTAGCCAACAAAACCCATCAGAGAATCCAGCCAGTTTGTCTGAAAGGATGAAGTCAGAATCCAAAACAAGGTGTTCATAACTCCAAACTTCATTGATTTTTAATTTTAAAATATTGTAGGACTAAATTTTTTTCACTACTTTTGAATGCTGCCTTTTAGTTACTCACAAACTGGAAAGAACTACATAAAACAGAAATGCAAATTTGACTGAAAAAACAAACATTGCTGTTCTTAGTGCACCTCATTTTCATTCTTGCTAATTTTATCTCCCTTGGCACATTCAATTTTGGAGAATTATATCTTTTAAACTCCGTGGAGGTCCTAAGGATCACCATGTCTGTGTGCCCTGTGCTGCCCTCATCAGTGCACCTTTATTCTCTGCTAGTTCAGCTATGCTTGGGTATCTCGGACCTGAGGAGCCTGGTCTGCACCTGGAAGAACGTGCCTGTTTCATTGGTGCACTGCTCAGAATGCACTGGAAGAGCTGGGCACCGGAAACGGGTTTGAAAGTATGAGTTCCAAAAGTTCAGGCAATGGGGAAATTCCCTGCTTCTGTCTTCAGCTGCAGACGCATCCAATGCACGCTGCTTGTGGAATCACCTTTGCCAATTAACTGCATAACCCAGCAAAAAAAAAATAAGAGCCTCAATGCATGATGGGTAGAAAGCTACATTTGTTTACTTTCCCTGAAAATGCAGTCCCAGTCTTATAAATTATGCTAAACTGTGGGTAGCCCTTTGATGATAAGGGCCTCACTTTCTGTGAGTGGAGGCAGCACATAAGTCATTTATGGAGGCTATTGTCCCTTACTAGAATATGCTGATGAGCAGAATGATACATCAACTGCATAAATGTGCCTCATGTGCCACGTTCCTCACCATTTCTTTATTTACTTATTTTTAAGTGGCAGAATGCATGTGTACACCCAGAACAGTATTGTCTATGGGTCTAATAATAGAACTTAATAGATAGTCGATTTTAAAGACTCTTCAAATCGGACCATTATAATGTTATACAATCAGATTTCATGCAGTCTGTGTAAGTGGACATATTTGCCTAGGAAAGCAAGGTTCATGAGACTAAACTCTGCAGTTCTGATTTCTCCTGAGTTAAGTTTTGATCTGCCTATTAGCTGACAAAGAAATAAAATGCACACGCTTTTTTTTTTTTTTTGAGACAGGGTTTCGCTTTGCAGTTCAGGATGACCCTCAGCTCACTATGTAGCCCAGGCAAGCCTCAAACTCAGCAGTCCTCCTGTCTCTGCCTCCCAAGTGCTGGGATTACAGGCATGAGCCACCATACCCAGCACTGTGGTATGTGGTATTGATGGCTGGTGGGCGTGAGTCTCCACACCCACCACTGTATGTGGTTACCGGGATCGAACCCAGGGCCTTGCGCTTGCGAGGCAGGTGCGGGAACCCCAGAGCTAAATCTCCAGCCCTGCACACGCTTTTTATAGAACCTGGAATTCAGTGCTAAGCACTTCTAAGCGCTTGCACATAAAGGTTTCCTTGACTCACACCACCGTCTCCATGAGAGGTTTCTAAATGTTAAATAATTTGTTCAAGGTAACATAATAAGTAGAAGTCTAATTCTGGAATCCTTTCTCTTAACTTTCAGCATTCCATAGAAAATCACTCATCTTTCTCACAGCCTATCTGGCTTATACTTTGCCTATAATTTCTATAAATATCTGTCATGTTTTTGAACAGTTTCCCAGTAACCTGTTTATTTGCAGCTTCAGAGTCAGCATGGTTCTGGAGCTTGAGTTCCCATCGTGTTGACCCCTCGGTGGTCAGGATGCCCGGGAGGCCTCCTGGACCCATGATTTGAATGACCTGCACACTGTGCTGCCCCTCTTAGGATCACTGAGGTGATGTCTGAAATTTTCAGGGGAGCCAGTGATGCTTGGAGACATAACTGGACAAGTTCATAACTGCATATGTAAACGGCAAGTGGAACCCCATTAGTGATATGAAACAAAACTTGGAAGACAGGGCTCAATATAATTTAACACTTCATCCTCTTCTGTCCTCTGGGGTAGGAGGTCCTGGCTATTCAGGAAGGTGCAGAGCTACTGTGTCTCCTTCGCCTGTGGGAAAGGAGGGCACAGATCTCTAGCAGCAAGATGACCCGTGGTGGCCAAGGCATGGGCCTTCCATGCAAAGGAAGAATCAGATACACTACTCAGGGTTCCAGTGGGAAGGAGAGTCCCCAAAAACTCTTCGTAGTAGGTTGTGGCTGCTTTTAGAGAGGGTCATTTATGTACAACAGTGATCTACATTATGGAACTGACAAAGATTGGATACTAAAGGACATAAATACTAAACATACACACTTTCAAGCCCCAAAACTAGAAAGATTTTTCATTTTAACTTTTTCAGTGTTTGCTGAAAGTTGATGTAGTCCTCAGAATAACTGGACTAGTAAGGAATGATGTCTAATTCATAAAAGTAAAGTAAAAACACTTAGAGAAAATGTTCTATGTGTCATTGTGCAGTACACTTTAAACAAACTATCTCATTTAATATTCCCCACATCCCATGAGTTAGTCTGACTATTATTTTCTTTTACTTAGATTGAGATTAGTTGGCTGATTTTTCCCAAGATCATGTAGTTAATACAAATCAGATATTAATTCTGAACCTCTCTTACTCTAGACCTCAGCTCAGTTTTTGTTTGTTTTAGACAAGGTCTCGCTTTGTAGTTTGTGCCGGCCCTGAGCTCACTATGTAGCCTAGGCAAGCTTCAAACTCAGCAATCCTCTTGCCTCTGCCTCCAGAGTGCTGGGATTACAGGAGTGAGTCACCACACCTGGCATTGTGGTGTGTGGTTACCAGGGATTGAATTTGGGACCTTGTGCTTGTGAGGCAGACGCCGGAACCACTGAGCTAAATCCCTAGCCTCAGCTCAGGATTATACTTAAATGCCTTTCAATTTAAACTGGGTTAAATCCCCAGCACTGAGAATCAAGTTTCCTTAGGTATAACAAGATTTGTCATGGGTACTTCTGGTTGCGTAGGCAGAACCCTGATGCCAGTACCATTTCATCCCACATACATTTCTTTGTTTGGAGGCTCAGGATTTGATTCTGTGGTTCAGGTTCCTCCTAGAGGTTATGTTTAGGAGAGATATTCCTATTCCTGAGATGCTGTGTTTTTAGAACTTAATTAGACCAAGTTGTTCACAGTGAACTTTTCTCCTTGAACAGACATTGATCTAGAAAGCTGCAAATTAGCAGACCTAAGTCAAACAGATGTGGGAGGATAGTTTCTGAGGACTATTTTATGATAAACTAGATTTATAAACAGGTGACCCTTGATACCATAAAGTTGATTGAACCCCTTAACTCTATTCTGTGTAGTTTGGCTTGAGGTTTCTAGAGTTATACCAGCTTTCTTGCCACCACTTGATAATTCATACTAATTGCTAAGCATGACAAAATAGAACAACAGAAGAACTTAAATTCTCCCTATGTTATTAAGTTGCATATAGTCTATCCTCAAATTGCACAGTTTAGGATTTCTTTTTAGGTGATCTACTAACAATTTTGTTGTTTTCCAGTCAGTTGCCCTAGGGGTTTCTATTGTTTTCCCGGTGAAGTGAACCTAAGAGAATGTCCTAATGCTACATGCTCTCTATTGCCAAAAGCTTCACATTATTGTTTGAGTTTTTTTAGACTAATTTAAAATCAATGGATCTTGAGGTAGCCCACCTCCTTCTGAAATCTGGTGCCACTGTGAATGTAAGAGGCGAAGCTGGGGAGAGGCCTCCCCACCTGGCGTCTGCGAAGGGATTCGGCAGCATTGCAAAACTCTTAGTGGAAGACGGGAGTAAAGGAGATGGCAAGATCATATGTCTGCAAGACCTTTGCTGGCTCTCGTGCCTCTCCCCTTACTTCCCTTACATTCCCAGAGAATGGCCTTGAAGTTGGTTAATCCTATTGTCACGTGTTAATTTGATCCACAAATAATAATTTGCTTTAAAATATATTTAGTAAGCCTACATGAGAAGCTTTCTTTGCACATTTTAGCCCAATTCTCACCATACTAGGTGAAAAGAGTGTTAATAGGAGAATTAACCCGATTGTTGTTATGTACTCATCATTTTTAACTGAGGTATAATTTGCATGTAAAATCCTTACATTTCAAGTATACAGCCTGAGGAAGATTTACTTATGTATTTCTCTATACTAAAACTATCCACATGAAGATACAGAGTATTCCATCTTCTGGAATGCCGCTTTACTTCTTTATAAATAGCCTTCTCCACCAACAGTAATCAATATTCTACAGAACTTTTGTTTGTTCTTCAAATTCATATAATTTTGTGACTGATTTTTTTCATTTTTTGCATTAAGTTAATTTTAACACTTATCTGTTTTATAGTCCCAGTCGTAGTTTGCTTTTTATATTTCTGAACATTGCATGGGTGTGCCACGATCTGCATATCTGATGTCTTCCTCATGTACACTTTAAGGTTTCCAGTACTGCTGGGTGTGGCGATACACAGCTGTCACCCCAGAACTCTGGGAGGCTTTGACAGGATGATCACAAGGTTAAGCTCAGCTATGGGAATTTAACAACTTAATGAGATTCTGTCACAACATTTTTTAAAAAAGATATTTAAAGGAATTGGGAATTTATCCAGTATGAAAGTCCTGTCTTCCATAACCTGTATATGCAAAAGATAAAAATAAAAGGATTACTAGTATTTTGCTACTAAAAATACAATTATCAACACTGCTGATACACAAGACCCTTGTGAACATGTGCATTTATCTCTCCTGAGTTCATATGTAAGAATAGAATTGCTGAACCAAAAGCTATGCATATGTAGACACTGTAGAACATTTCAGATATCTTCCAAAGAGTCTATATTGTTTTTCAGTCTCACAGCAGTATAGCTGAGTTCCAGTTCCTCCACTGCCTCCCCCATATTTGATATTATATCACTCTAATTATTAATGGGGCTAATAATTTAAGTATGGTGAATTTGGGACAAAAGTTTCAGAACACTTAGAAGAGCTTCAAACCCAGTTACTAGAATAGATTTTATTGTCTTCATATTTTTAAAATTATAAAGTGAATTTTGGAAGGTTGATTAAAAGTATAGTTCTTGAGAATCACTCTTCCTCACAAACTTTATTTTTGACACAAATTCACTGAGAGTACAATCTTGCCATTAAATTCTCTCAGGCATATCCAACCTTCTTCCATTGACCCTCTAGAGACCTAATTAAAAGCCCAGCTTTAAGAGCTGCTGGCCTTTGCAAGAGGAATGATGCACATTTCCAAAAGGACATGCCAGCTCCTTGGTTCAAAATTCAGACTGATATTTAGTTAATAAAAATCAGTGTATTCATCTACTCATAAGAATAGCACAAGTGCTGCTAGAGACGACTGATGCAAGAGACTAGGATGATTTCCAGTCCCCACACTGGGAACAAGCGTCACATTATTTTACATAATTTGAGAAGCACAGTTTGCATTGTTTTCATAAGCCAGTGTCCAATGACTCAAGCATCGGCTCTACACATTACTATAAACAGCATGATGCTGAGACGCACGGAATGCTGATCTGTGGCCCTCATTTAAGCATTCTCTTTTATCCTGTGAGTTTAGGGCAGGCAGAGGTACACCTGTGTGAACCACTGAACACATAATTGTGTTTCTGAAACCATCTCACTCTTCCAAGGGGTCAAGAACTGCATCTCTTTTTCCTTTTATTATCGAGGCCAACCTCAGCTTTTTATTCTTCTGCAGAACTCCAAAGCTCAGTAGTGTCAAAATGAGTGTCATTTATGATCAGCATGTCTCTAGGATCAAAGGACTCCTCTGCAAAAAGCATTAAAATGTGTACTACGCCTATATACCCCTCACATACCAGCATTATACAATATCATTTTTAATACTTTCTGAGTCACACAAGTACAAGTGCCTCCCACTCAATCACTTAAAAAAGCAAGAGACAGCATGATTCAGACTTTCAAGAATTTTTATTTCTTTCTAATACACACTTGATATTTAAGCGCCTTTTATACTTCAAACAATGGCAAAAATAAACCAGATCTGTGATGCTGATGGACACACTGCAGGACACCTTCTCAGTTAGTTCACTTATTCTAAAAATGCAGCTAAGCCTCAGGATAGTTTATTTTAAATCTAGATTTTGCCTGTGATAAATGGACATAAGAAGACGATTAAATGCATGACCCCAAAAGGAGCACAACTCGAAATCTGGTATTTACAGTGTGTATCCATGGTAACAAAATGCCACAAATGAGAATAAATTCAGGTTACAAAATTGGCCCAAATGTGATTCTGAAAGCATACTCTTGAGTTCAGCACGTTTAAAAGGCTGACCTGTTCAGGGATGTATGCTTTAAGTCTAGTCTACTTTTTAATATTTCTCAGGGCAATGAAAAGGAGAAATGCAAAACCTACTGAACAAGGTTAAAAATACCAAAAATATTGCTGGACTTCTTTACAAAATAGTGATATAGTCCTCATAATTTATCATTTAAGTAATTTGAAAATAGAAAAATTAACATTGAGAATGTATTTAAATTTTGTCATCTCAATGTCAGATGCTATAATTCTTTTAAATAAGAACCCTTTAACACTGAACCAGCTCTTTCAGAAATCCACATGCTAGAGCATGCTCAGTAAAAGCATGCTTTTGTTCTTATTATTGTTTCAAGTTGTTTCTTATCTTTTTGGACCATTACACAGATTTAAAGTTCATGCTAAGACACATTTGGGATTTATTTAAAACCTTCTGGGATTTTCAGACAGTTCTGGTTTAATCTGGAAATTTTTATCTTTAAGTTCAATCAGAAATAAAGAAAAAGCAGTTTTCCTCTCTCTACCCATTCAAGCAATCTTTTTTTTTAAAAAGACATTACTCAACATGTCTTCTTTCCAAAGAGGAAGACAGAAACTAAATATTTCTCTACTGGTGATTCACATATACTTCTTTGTTTGAAAGTGTCCTTTAAGTCTCTTGATATTGTTAGAGCACATATTGTATCATTTATACCTTCATTATTCTTAATGTATAGAAATATTTACATAGTCTTCACTAATTAGTCCAAGAAAGTGTGAATAGGAAAAACAGAGGTGTACACATATTAATTCCTGTGTCTGATCCTTTATCTCTTCAGTTCATAGTTGCATCCCCTTTGATAGGAAGAATGGGTCCTGCAGGTAACTGTGAAGATTTTTGATTCTGTTGGAAAGAAGAATAGTATTAGTAGGGCTAGTATGATCAAAGCAAATGACTAATTAACAGAAGATTACAGTGCATTCTGCTCCACGATTTCCTTCCTGGTTCTCACAAGCTCTTACAAGCCCCCTAAATGCTCTGCATACAGACTATGCTCAGCCATTGACCCGTCCCATTGACTTTCTCTGTTTCGAACAAAATGTGAACAAAGGAAAGTACCACAAAAAGTAAGAAAATCAAAAGAACAAGAACATCTTTCTGAAAGAAAGGTGTCTTTCTGAGCTATTCATTAATAAAAAAGATTCAAAGATTTTTCAATAATAGTCTCAGGAGGAAAAGTTCAGGGTCTTTGTTGAAGATTTTCCTTTAGCATAAGATCTTGCAGGACAAAACAGAGGGAAAAGTTGTCAGTAAATATAGCAGCTACAAGGTCTAAATCAATGTTTGTTAATCATTACATGATGATTATACAAGTGATAGTAATAAACTACATGCAATTTTAAGTTTTTACTACCCTCTCTTACTTTTTATTCCCATTATTATTTGTGAAAGAAAACAATTTATTTCAGTTCTTTTGGCCCTACAAAAGAATCAAACAATAAGTAAATTTGAACAAAGAAATCAGATAATCAAACAAATGCCTAGAGCACTAATCCAATTATTTTAGTTTTAAAATGTTGACACAGGTCAGATCCCAAGTTGAACAGTTTGGTGTTCACTTATTATTACTTCAATCCTGTAATCTTTGACTGTGTAACTAAACAGTAAGTTTTTCAATGGCATGAACTCTGAGCATGTACAGTTTATTGGTCTTGGTTTTATGATAAGCAAATTTCTTTCTTCCTTTTTGAAAGGCACAGAAAGATTCGTTAGCCCAGAAAGGAAGGCAAATGCTCATAGTGAGATGGATTATGCTTAGAGAATGGGGATTTTTGTGCAGTCTTGGGGGTGTTCTAAACAAGGGGTCAAGAATGTTTTTCTTGGGCCGGAGGGTTAGCTCAGTGGTTCTGGCGCCTGCCTCGCAAGCGCAAGGTCCTGAGTTCGATCCCCGGTAACCACATATAACGCTGGGCGTGGAGACACGCCCACCAACAATCAACAATGCCGGAGGTGGTGGCTCACGCCTATAATCCCAGCACTCAGGAGGTAGAGACAGGAGGATTGCTGAGTTCGAGGCTTACCTGGGCTACATAGTGAGCTCAGGGCCAGCCTGAACTATACAAAGCGAGACCCTGTCTCCAAAAAGCAAAAAAAAAAAAAAAAAAAAAAAAAGAATGTTTTTCTTATTTTTGATCTAGTTACCCATTTTAGTGGGCAACTTTAGAATGTAAAGCATTTGCATGTGTTTGAAGTTTAGATATGCTACCCACATACTAAGCACTTAGCACGTTTCTTAGAGGGAAAATAAGAAAGAGGCCACTTTATTAAATGTATGATAAATGACATCTGCTAGCTGCCTTACCAGGGGCCTTTAACCATTTCAGCGTCTCTCCAGCAGTGAAGTTCCTATATCCTTCATTACTAAAAAGACTTTCCCACCTCTAAAGCCAGCACAAGGGTGGCAAATACTGATTATATGATACAGAGGAATGAGAGTGCATCAGTCCTTTGATTCTCAAGAATCAGAAACTAACTCTTGCCAATTTAAACATAGAAGGAATATAATAAAGACTATCTAACAGCACCTTGAATCTTCCCAGAAACAAGGAAGAAAGCCAGGTTTAAAATACAGGGAGAAACAACACCCAAAGTCATGACCCCAACAGGTCCTGTGATGACACAAAGCCAGCCCTGCTAGATGCACATCAGCTTTGTGCTTTGGAACCCAGCAATGCATGACAGTGATTCCGCGATGAAGCTGCAACCACTGGGAGTCAGTCAGATGGCACTAGTGCCACCACTGCCACATCACCTGGAGAGATCAGGCTCAGTTGGGGTTATGGCCCTTGGGTCCTCTCCAAAGAACGGTGATGCTACAGTGTTCTGATTGGAGACAATAGATGCCGGAAGCAGGGCACTGCTGGGAACAAAGGGTTGCTGCTAAGAATTACGACAGGGCAGCAATCTCTGTCTCGTCACTGTCTGCCCTCCTTTTGCCCTACAGGCAAAGTGTCTTGGAAAGTGCATTTACTTCTTCCATGACAGAATGTGGTTTTGGTCTTTCATTAGTCTTGCAGAATGGGGTATTCTGCAGATACCACAAGATGTTATGAAGCTGGCTTGTCCAGACAGAACACCAGTGCCCTCCACCTGAGTGAACAGCTCACTATAAATAACCTGTTTGAAGCAGCATGATTCATGAGGTCAGCCTCTTCTAAATTGTTTTATTATTCCATGATTCACACAGTGTAGTATGGAAATTCTCATCAGAATGTCTACGCAGTACTGTAACTATACAGGCCCTCCCAGATTACACCAGGATCTCCTAAGTCTCTGAGTTTGGGGCTTTTGTCAGGAGCTAAAGTGCTTAATGTTACTTCAGAGGAGAATAATGTTTGAAATGGGATCCTTATGGAGATAAGGCACCAAACAGTACCTTTGGAATGGTTATTGATTCCCTGAACTATCCCATTGTGCAATGTAGATTGGAGTAAATGCATTCCTTCGAATTTATGGGACCTAGAAGAGAGACTATTTGATGTAGTAATAGGCTGTGAAGTAGAATTGCAACTTTTTAAATTGGTTGCACAATAGTTTTCTCTATTATTATCATTAGTTGACAATTTCCAGGAGTCTTATAGGCACATAGGAAAAATTAATAACACTATAAAAGGAAGGCTGAGAAACACCAAGTTCCAGATAATGGACCTTTTGCTTTCATGCTGATGACAGTGAACAGTGAACGCTCAGGGTAACAAAGAGCATGTCCCACTTCACTTCTCTTCGCGTCTGGACAGCACAAGATAGTGAAGGACCTGCTCTGAAGTGACTCGGATGTTCATCCTCACGTCGCAGTGTCTGCAGAGGCCTCCTTGGCTCCTGCGCCTATCCCAGAGCTCCATAGGTCCATCCTATCACGTGCACCCTCTCAACATAATGTTCCCTTTAAATCTAGAGCATGCTTCAAAAAATTTCAGACTTGAAGTTGCCAAGGAGATCATTCAAATAACTGGAACAGAATGTGTGCCTATGGAAAATGTCTTTAGTGAAGCAGCTTTTTACAGGTAAAAGAGTATTTATGTTCACTAGCCACTAAACTTAGCTGACACCGTATAGCACCTGAAGTTGTGTACACAAAGCAAGTACAAATAGTGGCAGATGTTGCAATCAGGGAGCAATAGCAGAGGTAGAGCAGAGGACAAGGCGCCCAAGCTGACTGAGTAGACAAAAGGTAGAGGCAGATGCTGCACTCAGCACAACAGATGGGGCTGCAGCCAGATGCCGCGTTCCTGGCTGCAGCCACAAAGACGGGGACTGCCGTTGCCAAGGCAACCCGTGTATCAACATCTGTAAGCGTATTGCTCCTGTTCCTCTTCACTTTGTGGAGAGCTGCCAAAAGGGGCTGTGCCCATCATCCTCCTGGGATGAAAATCTCATGACCAGAATTCATCAGCAAGAGATGTGACACACTCCTTAAAACTTCTGTGCCAGTGTGTTCACCTATCTAAGACATCTGCCAACCTCATGAGGATGGCCACTGAGATACTGCGGAAGTGTGAGCTCTTTTCCAGAGCTCCGTGAGCACCCTTTACAGTGTGCCTTCAAAAGCACTCAGTGTGCAGCTGGGACTGGAAAAGCTGCAGCCAAAGGCAAAAGATAAAAGAAAGGAAACATTGCTAATAACTAATAACTCAGAGACATAGCAGCTCCCTCCAGTGTCCAGAAGGAAGATCAGTGATTTAGAAAATTTTAAACCTGCGTGTCTTACTACTATTTCACTATAACAATAAAAGCATAGTCATTTTGGTTTGATAAATCTTGAATATAATATCATTTATTTGCACATTGTATATTTTATATCCAGGTTGCAAGTTTTGAAAGAGATTTGGAACTTGGTTGCTCAGTGCGTGTTTTGCCATGGTGAATCAGTAGATGTGATGACACCCCTTTCTTCACACTAAACTAAAATAGGCTTTTGCGTCCTGTCAAATCTCACTTGGAGTTACAAGGTTTTGAATGAGCCACTGAGGAGAGCCGAAGGGGAGGCCAAGCCATATTGTTCATATCCATTGTCTCATTTAATCCTTGTTAAAAATACAATCTTGAAAAAAACCTAACCTTACTTATGGCCAGAAAATAATGTAGTAAATGTCTGCCTCACTCCAGGTATATTTTTTGTGTATGTCTTTATGTTCTAGTGCCGAAATATTTTGTCTGTTTTCTACATATTAGTAATATAACTGGGGCAAGTACTGCTCAACTCATACTCGTCAAAAGGATCAGTGGGATCTATCTCTGAAGGAGAAAGTTGGCAAAACTGAGACAGGCACTTGCTGGTTTCCTCCTCCCTTTTAGGTCAGGCCTGTTGTGGGTGACATCCCCATCCACATGAAGTGGAGCCAACTGTAGTAACAGTGTAACTGTCACCATGAGAAGGTTGTCTATATGACATTTGTAAAGTGAGTCAAAATGTGAGCCCAACTATTTTGTACAGGGCTATAACCACTAAAAATAACAGATTAGTGTTTTGTTTTGTTTTGTTTTGTTTTGTTTTGTTTTGAGACAGGGTCTCTCTTTGTAGCTCAGGTGGGCCCTGAACTCACTATGTAGCCCAGGCAAGCCTTAAACTCAGCAATCCTCCTGCCTCTGCCTCCCAAGTGCTGGGATTACAGACGTGAACCACCATGCCCGGCACTGTGGTATGTGGTATTGATTGCTGGTGGACATGAGTCAACACGCCCAGCACTGTATGTAGTTACGGGGATCAAACTCAGGACTTTGCACTTGTGAGGCAGGCACTGGAACCACTGAGCTAAATCTCTGGCCCAGATTAGTATTCTCATATTATATATATATATATATATATATATATATATATATATATATATACACATACATACATACATACATACATACACATATATGTATACACACATATACATGCATGCATATGCATACGCACATATAATATATAATAATATATTTCATATTATATATGCATATATTATATGCACACCTGTATTTGTGTGAACACATATATAGTTATATATTCAGAGCTCCTAGTGTCCTACATATAATCACTTTGAAAAGAAACAAAGCAATTCAGAAAAGATTATTAGATGTATGGTGTTATGGGTCTTATTTTCACTAAAATAGTTAATGATGCTATAATCTACTGCCTGAGATAGTAAGTTTTTAGCCATTCAGTTGTTCATGAAAGATCCAAGGATCTGCTGGGTGTTAATACTGGTATAAACATTACGTTGACAAGATCCCTTCACTCCTATTGTAAATATAAAGGTAAACTGAGGTGACTCCCTTACTGTACACAATATAACAAGGGCCATATGATGAACTAATGAAGAAGCAGAGCAGAAATGACTTCTGCCTTGGGTTCATGAGAAGACTTCACACAGAGAACAATAGTTCAGGAGTGTGAAGATTGAGTTGAAGTTCATTAAAGAAAAATAACTCAGTTGAAGTCATGCCAGCAAACAGTAGAATGTCTAAAATCTAAAATCGAGTACCTTTCTGCAGCCATGGTCAGGTAGAGTTCTGCAATTGCCAGCTCCTGCTGCTCTGACTCCACTCACTCACCAAGTATACCTTAGAGCTCTCCAGGGTTTGGAAGTAGATTATTGATAGGTAACAAGTTATAGCAGAAGCAGAAGTATGACAGAAATAATAGTCAAAAAGAAACCTCTAAAAAGTAATAGATTAGAAGATCCAGAAACAACTCCTGATACACTAAGCCATCTTATCTTTGACAAAAGAGCCAAACATCCTCGATGGAGGAAAGATAGCCTCTTTAACAAACAGTGCTGGAAAAACTGGGCTTTAATCTGCCCCAAACTAAAGCTAGACTTATCTCTCTCACTATGTACTAATCTAGAATCACAATGGATTAGAAACTTAAACATTAAAACAAAAACAAACCTGCTGCACAACAGGTTAGGTAAAACTCTTGGAGACATTTGGCTTAGGCAGAGATTTCATGAACAAAACCTCTATAGGACTAGAACTAGCAGAAAGAATAAACAAATGGGATCTCATCCTACTAAAAAGCTTCTGCACAGCAAAAGAAACCCCTGGCACCGCTAAAAGACAACCAACACTATGGGAAAAAAAATCTTTAGTAGCTGTTTGTGAGACAAAGAGCTACTATCTAGAATATATAAAGAACAAATCAGTATATCCAAGTTTAAAGACCCAATTAAAAAATGGGCATCTGAAATGAACAGATACTTCTCAGATGCAGAAGTAAAAGAGCTAAGAAGCATATGAAGAAATGTTCAACATCACTGGTCATTCAAGAGATGCAGATGAAAATAACACTGAGATTTCATCTCACTCCACAAAGAATGGCTGCTATTGCAAAATCAACCAGCAATAAATTCTGGCAAGGCTGCGGAGGGAAAGGAACCCTACTTCACTGCTGGTGGCATTGTAGACTTGAGCAACCATTGTGGAGATCTGTGTGGAGATTCCTCAGAAAACTAGGATTAGAAGTCCCATTTGACCCTGCTATTCCCCTGCTAGGAATATACTCCAAGGAATTCAAAGTATCATGTTGTAAAGATATATGTACACCCATGTTCATAGCAGCTCAGTTTGTGATAGCCCAACTTTGGAAACAACCCAGATGCCCATCAACTGTAGACTGGATAAAGAAAATGTGGGGTTTTAAAAAATAAAATGGAGTATTACTCTGCCCCAAAGAATGAAAAGTTTCATTCATTTATGTGTAAATGGATATACCTTAAGGACACACTAGTAAGTGAAATAAATAGATCACAGATATGTAAATACCATATCTTTTCTCTGGTATGAGAACCTGTAAATGTAAATGAGTTCTAGAATGTATGATAGATTTTGTAAAATAGGAAATATTCAAAGGGATGTGGTGGGGGAACGTAATGAGGGGAAAGAATAAGTATGATTTGGAAAGAAAAAAATAGCATGTATATAAGGGGTGAGGGGTTGTGAGTGGGTAGGGATAAGGTAAAAATGAGAATTAACTTGTTTTATATTTTGCTACAAATTCCCCATTGTTGAATGTGATTGTGAGCTGTATATAAAATGTACCAATAAATAATTCAATTTATGGACCAGAGAGTTAGCTCACTGGTTCTGGCACCTGCCTCGCAAGCACAAGGTCCTGAGTTCAATCCCCGGTAACCACATACAATGCTGGGAGTGGTGACTCACGCCCACCAGCAATCAATACCACATACCACAGTGCTGGGTGTGGTGGCTCACGCCTGTAATCCCAGCACTCGGGAAGCAAAGACAGTAAGATTGCTGAGTTCGTGGCGGCTTGCCTGGGCTACAGAGTGAGCTCAGAGCCAGCCTGAACTACAAAGCAAGACCCTGTCTCAAAAAGGAAAAAAAAAAAATTCATTACCTAGCTTCAACAAATCTAGTTTAAAATTTCTTTCTGAAAATCTTGTGTCTTTGGGTTCCAAAATATGTAAATTTTCCCCTAATTGAAAAGAGCTGATAATGAACCTTTCCCTAGCTCCTAAGGCAACCCTATAAGCATTAATCCACTCTAAACCTTAGCAACAGTATAGCAAATGGGGAAAGGATTATATATCATTATGTTATGTAGGTGATAAAACTAAAATTCATGAGATACCAGAACATGCCCCAGGTCCTCTAGGTGTGGAAGAGCCACTCTCTGGATTTCGAGTCCACAAACAATGCTCTCAGTGAAGTGACAGCTCTAAGATCCAATCTAAAAAGTCTTCAGAGAAATATCACATGGTTTTTCTAGGGAGTAATTTCATACTTTGATCTGAATTTGGGAAAAGCTCTCAGGAACTTCCTTCATTACTCATCTGAGTAATCCTGCAGAGTATTTCCTGAATTCAAGAAGACCTAACTTTATGGGAAATACTTGATAAAAGTACCAGAAATTAGATACAGCTATGAAAATCTTCAGAATTTTCTCTCTCTATGTTTGCATGTTATTTATCTTTCTATGTTTGCTTTTGATTTTGAGACAGGATCTCATTAAATCACCAAGTTGTCAAGGTGGACTCAAACTCGTGAACTGCCTGCCTCAGCCTCTGAAGTGATTGTGACCAAAGCCATGCATCTCTATGCTTGGTTTTATTAGACAGTGCTGGGTTCTTTCTACTATTTCCTTTTCTTCACTCCTAGCCCTGTCCCTGGTCTTTTTGGTCTTTTGTATAGATGTCAGCCTCCAGAATGGCTGAAGCTAAAGCAGTGTTAGTTTCTGATCCTGTCATAGCAAAATAATAGAGGTCCGGTGGCTTAAGCAACAGTCATTCATCACTTATAGTACTCAAAGCTACACAGTTCAAGGCATGGGCATGTCTGCCTCTCTCTGGTCTCTCTTGCTCCTTTGGTTGGCATGGCCACCTTCTTGCATTGACTTCACAAAGCCAACTGTCTTCTGCATCAGGTGTGTTCTAATCTCCCCTATTTATAAGGACAGTGGTCTAATTAGGTGGGGACCCAACCTACTGAACCCGTTTTAACTTCATCACCTCTTTAAAGACAGTATCCCTGAGTGTAGTCACAATCTGAGGTTAGGGAAATTCCACCTTCAACATTTGGGAAAAGACACAACACAGTCCATAATAGGGACTCTATTTTTATTTGTATGCCTTTTCAGGGCTTATACCTATGGCAAGAGCATTAATTTGGTTAAATTTCTTTTTGATCACAATGTGGTCAGCATCAATCACCAAGGAAGAGATGGGCACACAGGTAAAAGTGTGGTGAGAACATCACTGGTTCCAGGTGTGTACTTTGTAAAGCAACATCATTTAGAATTGCTGATGAGTGGTGACAGCATACTGTGAGGTTTTTTGGTCAGCTGCAGTGTTCTGTTGAATATTTATAATCAGTGCACTCTGTCATGGCCTAGCCCAGGACAAGCCGAACACATCACCCTGCTGTTGGTTTGGTTCTCAAGAAAAATTCTGCTTGGCACCTTTAACCTTTTACTCATGTAAGAATACTAACATTTGTCCTTAGTAACCATGAAATGCTAGAGACTGTGATGAGCAAAAAATAATTTTTGTAGAAGATTCATTAAAATACAGTACTTCTTTTGCTTAAAGTATCATCTTGTTTTCTCAATAAAAATAATTCATTCTCAAAGACATCAGTCATTGCTTCCCACCCCTGAAAACAACATGGTTCTGTCTTTTGAAAATCGAAGTGCAGCTTTTCTCTCTCAGGCTTTTATTGTGTTCTATTATAGGATTACAGTCTGCTTGCTATCATGGTCACATTCACCTGGTTCAGTTCTACTGGATAATGGGGCTGATATATATCTAGTTGCTTGTGATCCCAGCAGGTGTAGTGGTGAAAAGATGAGCAGACATGTTTGATGTAGGCTTATGAAAAAGGTATATTTTTTAATCATTGCATTTCTATAGTGACACATTGAACTGTGTGCAAAGATTATGTCAATGCATGAATAATTCCTTTGATTGTGTGATTCATACACTCCCACTTTCCTCTGTAGATTGTATTTGAATCTCTGGGGATTTCGATCAAAGAGTCAAATCGACCATCATTAGGGAAAGCAACTCCAGGACTACAGTGAGCAGAAGGCAGTCTCAGTGTTGGCACAAGTGAAGGGAGTGATGGACTGTTGCATTACTGCATACTAGAGGACCAGAATTCTGATTGATGGTGATAGTAGACAAGATTTAAAGCTAGTCAGCATCTCTTTGAAAGGAGCATTTTGATAAGGATTCAGAATTTTTAAAACATAAAGAATAAGGGGATATTTGTTAATAAAATCCTGCTGACAATACTCAGGCTTTAATAAAAGGTGGGAAAGCCAAAATCAGTGCCTAAGTATAGACAAAGTGGACATAGTGGTGAGAGGCCAGCTGGGCTGTGAGAATGCCTGAGTTTACATCACTTTGTGTTCTTTGACCTTGTGAAAGTTATACATTCTCTCTTAGCTCTGGCTTCTTCATCTGATAAGTGCAAATAGCAACAGCTCCTGCTTCACAAGATCATGAGGAAGATAAGATAATTATGTGTAATTCCTTAGATCAGGGTTAGCATAAAAAATCCTGCCTAATAATTGTTGTTTTAGTATTGAAAGCTAGCAGTAGTAGAAGTACTGGGTCAGATAAAGAACAGTGATAGCGAGTGCTGGGTGTGGTGGCTCACACCTATAATCCCAGCACTCGGGAGGCAGAGGCAGGAGGATTGCTGAGTTCAAGGCTTGCCTGGGATACATAGTGAGCCCAGGGCCAGCCTGAACTACAAAGTGAGACCCTGTCTAAAAAAAAAAAAAAAAAAAGAACAGTGATAGCGAATTCTTCATCTCCAGCAAGAGTACTGCACACATTCATAAGAGGAACAATGTCTTTGTCATTGAAATTATGCTATATTGTGCCTTATAAGTAAGTTCTACATATACACATGATCTCCTAAATTTAGATTTTTTTCAGGTGACATAAAAGACTATGTATCATCATTGAAACAGTAGACTTCTAACTGAATATTATAACACTTTTCAGAATCATTTTGTTAGTATTTTAACCTTTGGCAAGTACTCTGCTTTTTAATAAGTTTACGTAAAGAAATGTGTTTCTCCTTCTTGGTGCTAGAAACATAAAAGACCACCCTGAAGAGTACAGCAGGTAAACTGTAAGATTTCTCAGGCTACCCAGTTGATCTGATATCTGACATGTTGATCTGATGTCTGCCTGTGTTTGCTGGGTGGAAGCAGAGAGCTCATATCATTATGGAGACAGGAGAAGGAAACACACAGTTCAGAAGAGCGCTCGTGAAAAGTGATACGAGAGCATTTTAATAAAGACAAGCAAACAGACATGGCATAGCAAGTCAGAGTTCTCTACAGGTTTGTAAAAAGGAAAAACCATATTAAAGGGGCTGTGGATGCATCTCAGTGGTACCTCGCCTGCCTGGCAAACACAAAGACCTCAGTTGGATCCCTGGTACCAGAAAAACAAAAGAATAAATAGATTTGTGATATTGTTTTACTTTTTTGAGTATTATATAAATGTAAACGCACACAACTTTGCATGTATCATATCTTTATGGTTTAGTGGATTTTTACAAATCAAACCCATCCAGTACCTACGCGAAAGAACTGGACAAGATCAGTACTCCACAAGCCCTGCTTCTGTTGTCGTCTAATCCGTTCCCCTGAGAAGATTCTAAGGCCCTCTGGAACAGATTTACTTATTTCTGTACTTTTTCTTAGGCAAATACTATGGTCTTCTATAGCATTTTGTGGCTGGCTTCTTTCGGTCACTGACTTGTGAGACCATCCGTTCGGCTGAAGCAAACTGCTGTAGGTCATTCATCCTTATTGTTATATAGTATGATGTTTTTTGATACACTGTATCACAATTTATACATTCTCTCCATGGGCATTTGAATAATTTTCAGTGAGACAATTTCAGTATGAAATTTGCTCTATTAGGTAATTTTCAAATGGTTTAAAAAAAAGTGTATGAACATTCACATCGCTGTGTACTGTGCTTACCTTTTTAACATACCTGAATACACTTCTGTGAAATATACAGTAGTCTACTCTGTATCAAGAAAACTCTTCATAGGTCTGTGTTTTCATTGTGAGCTGAAAAAGAGTCTTGACTATGCTGAAGCTTTGGGAGACCTTACCCAGTTCTACTTGCTCGACACATTGCATTTATTCAAGAGACTCTCAGACAGCGTCTCAGAAGAAATGTGAGTTTCAGAGTCAGTCTGTTCACAGAGCATTAGTCTTCTGGAAGGCATCTCAGAAAGGCAGGCAGTTCTCACTTCACAGGGGCTGGCTTTGTTTGTTTTTAGTTGATGAAGAGTGATTGTTGAGAACTGGCTGTCCTTTTCCTTTCTTGTGGAATTCCACACTTTACAAAACAGTGAATCACGGTATAGTTTTACGATTTCCTTCCAATGAACAGCAAAAATCCTTCACTTTATAAGACTTGTTCTCTGATCTTTCAACATATGCCATATTTGTCACCTTTATTTGTTCAACTAATGTGCCAGGCAGTAGGGTTGAATTCCATCATTACGGTGAATTTTAACAAACTGTGTGTTACTATCAGGAGACAGATGGATAGTTTGCATATGTTCTGGGGCAAACCAAGTCAAACTGGCAAAATGATATTTTTGCGATTTTTTCTCACTAGAAAAATGCCGCATTATTTTCATATGTGGAGAGAGGTTGGAAATGGCCTTGTTAATACTGTTAACTCCATGAAATTTCCATGTTCTCTGAAGTAAAAGGAAAAAAGTGCCACCATTTGCTTCTTGAAGAGGGAGTCAGCAAATTAATTGACATGGTTTACTAGAATTTTTCCACACTAATTTGGAAATGAAGCTGAGAAAGCACTAAAACTCCCCTTAACATTCCTTCTGTGGAAGAGACGTTCAAGAAATGGCTCTGCTGGGGTTTACCATATTCCCTGGGCATCTCAGGAAGAAAGTAGGAGGAACACTAGGATCAGGGCCTGTTTGAGAAGGAGGACTTCATTCAAATAACTCATCCTGGTCCTCCTCTTTAATAGGAAACTGAGGAGTCTTTCTCAATGTATATCTTAGTGAGTCTAAGACAGAACTTTTGCTTGTCCCTAACTAGACTGTAGCTTGCCTTCTGCTGCCATTCTGATTTAGTCCCTCCAGGAGTGGAGTTCTGGAAGAGTTATCTTCTTGCTTTTGGAAAAATTCAGAAAAGAGTTCTCCACAGAAAAGAGTTTCTGTGGAATCAGATATGATGAACACTTTTTATTTATGTAGCCTTTTTAGCCTAAGGTGATCAAAATCAATCTTGGAAATAATTTTCCTTGTGACCTTGATTCTACACAGAAGCCTCCTGGTTAAGCTTCAATATTTCTCTGCTAGATTTCTTAGTGCTTCAATTTTACAGTATTTAGAGTTTTTCACCTCCCCGAGTCTCCCTCCCCTCTCAGCTTCTACTATTCCATCTGAAAGTGTAGCGATAGCTGTCTCACTCACTGGGATTTGTTCTGCCCTTTCCCTGGGGTACAAAGGACTTGTATGAATCAATTTAAATTGGCCAGAAGAAATAGCCAGCAGCCTGCTTATGTTCAAATCCTCTGCCCTAATCACCAGTATGGAAAACTCGTTGAAAAGACCTACACATAATCTTACATCCATTGCATTAAAGATGAAACTGCCGAATTGAAAAGATCTCAGCCAATTAGAATTGAACACATAACTCGATAGTGTGTCTGGCACTTAGATTTGAAAAGGCTGCTTTTGACAAAGAAAAGCACTCCTTTATGTCAGGCTGTTTAGGGTCAGAAAATAACCCAAACCAGAAAGAGAACTAAAAACTTCTTATTTGTTTCAGTTCTGCCACCAGTTAAAGTAATTTCCAGAGGTTTCTTTCCCAATATCTAATTATCCAGAATACAACATTTGTATACAGCAGAAGAGCTCTAATTCACAGTGACAGGAGCTGGAGTTGGAGAATTAGTGAGTAAGTGAGCAAAAACAATAAAAATCAAGGCTCCCGCACCATGATATATATTTTGTTCATCTCTTCTGACAAGTGTAGTATGGTGTGAATTATTTATAGTAAATGTACTATAGTGTATTCTCTGAAAGTAATGAAATCTTACAGTCACGAGTTTCGATGGATTTTAGTCACTAAAAAAGTGGCTGCTAGATGGAGGAGAGGGAAGAACAGAAAAAGTAGTTTTATAAAATTAGTGATAAACTTTCACCACTGGCGTATAAATTCCCAGGCAACTTCTCTGTTGATCTTTTATCTATTTGGAGTTTGCCTAAGTATAGTGAACCTAGTTTAGTGTGCTAGACTGGATTGGGAATGAGGTACAGGGAGGTTTAAAAATATTTCAAATCCAAATGTGATTTTTTTGGTATAACAGTTGCCTTTCTATGTATTAAATATAAATGAAAGAACAATAACCCCCCTAAGAAGGGGAAGAATTGTCATTGTTGCAGTGAAGGGAGCTATCTTAGAAATTTTTGAACTATAACTATAGGAATCTTTATGCATAAAATATATAGTGGGAGGAAATTTATATTCATTAAGAACTTATGTCAGGTATATATATATTTTTTTTAATTTTTTTTTTGCTTTTTGAGACAGGGTCTCGCTTTGTAGTTCAGTCTGGCCCTGAGCTCACTATGATGCCCAGGCAAGCCACCGCGAACTCAGCAATCCTCCTGTCTCTGCCTCCCGAGTGCTGGGATGACAGGCGTGAGCCACCACGTCCGGCATTGTGGTATGCGGTGTTGATTGTTGGTGGGCGTGTCTCCACGCCCAGCATTATTTGTGGTTACCAGGGATCGAACTCAAGACCTTGCGCTTGCGAGGCAGGCGCCGGAACCACTGAGCTAACCCTCCGGCCCAGGTATATGTATTTTAATTATCAGGCTGGCCCTCTAATTTGGTATTAGCTTTCTACCATACAGACTTTCAGACTTAAAACTGTTCGATCACACTTGCCAAAAATGAAGAGCAAGTATTGGAGCCGAAGCTTCTATTCCCACCCCCTAATCAGGGAGGTCTAAGCCCAATTTCCACTCTTATTACTTTGCAACTGTGAGCACTTTATTTTCTCTCTCTCAGGCTTCACCATCAGTTTTAAAATGAGGAAATTAACAATCACTTTACACAATTCCGATGGTGACTAAGGATAAGAAGTAAATGGTCAAAATATAACAAATTCTCAGTAAAAAATGGTGACAGCTATTATTGTCAAGCGTAGAGCAAAAGTTTATTGATGTCTAAATAACTCCCAAATCCCATAGCATGTCCTAATTTATAATACGTTTTAGCGGACAGTAATAAACAATGACATATTAGGAGGATGGGCATGTCTCTAACCCACTAAGGAAGAGTTTACATTCCTTCCAGATACCACTGGGCCAAGTTGACAAACAGAAAAGCTCAAGTTAGGCTAGACATTTTACAACCGTAGCACTGAAGCAAAATCAAGATTTTGAAAATCACTATTCAAAATATTATGAAAGTAATTCAGAGCCACTGTTTTAATATTGTAGTTGCATGCAAATATGCAAAACTATTTTAGATTTAAATAGTTTAGCATTGCAAACGTCTTTATAACAGCAGAGATCTACCTTACTCAGTTAGTGACTATGTTTTCAGACCACTTCCCCAGATCCCTTTATGTAGCTTTCTAAGAAATATGTACCTCTCAGAGCTGAACTTGACATCATTGGGCCTTGATCAGTTTGTTTCTCCTATCCCTTATGCACCCTACCATTTACTAGTATTCTCATTTACCTTATCACCTAACTCATACATCAAAAATGATGCTGGGCTACTTTTTCTCCTTTACCTCCTCCCAACACACACACACACACACACACACACACACACACATCCATATGCAGTCAGTCAAAATGTTTATTTTACTCTTTAAGTACATTTTAATCCATTCTTTCTTACTTATTTTTACTACTATTATTTTAATTCAATGCTTTATTATCTTTCTCCTGATCCATTTTTGCAGCTCGTAGATATGGTTTTGTTTCTTTATTGGTTGGTTGGTTTTTGTCTTCAGCATCTTTTGAATCCTTTTTTCCAACTATAGTCCGAGAGATGTTTTCCAGATGCAAAGAAGGCCGCGTCATCCCCTGTCTCAAATCCTCCCCTGACACATTATCACCTGTCAGAGGAAGTGAGCTTGTGGGAGGACACAAACGCTTTCCTGCCTGGTGCATCTCCTGCCTCGCAGACCCCAGGCTGAGTCGATGTTCTCAGGGGGCAGCTCCAGCTGACACAAGCATCCTTAGTTCACCGCGTCCCCGGCCTTCACTCAGAGGGCGCCCTGTGTGCCATGCTCATTCTAAACAGGAGCCCACACGTCCGCACATGCGCTGCCAGGCAGTGTCGTGTCCGCGCAGGCATCGGAGCGCCTTGTCACTGCGCACAGCAGCCGAGTCCATCTTCCCAGGCCTCCTGGCACATAGCCCTCTGCTCCCCCACCTCCCCTCTCCCCGCCTCAGCCCACTCTCCATTCTCGTTTCTTTTTCATCTTAAAGGCTGAGTATCTGGACTCACCTCTCTGACATTCCAGCTTAGTGTCCACATCCTGTCTTATGTTTTGTTGTATCATACGTACATCTTTATATCCATGTTTACCATTTTATCCTGAAACACACTCTCCCATCAAACTGTAAATTCATTGCAAACAAGCATTTTGCTTATTAGTCCTTGTCTTCTGAAATTTATAATTCAGTGGATAGCTCCTCATAGATGCTCAATATTTGATTGTGGAAATAAAGAGGAGGTAGATATTTTAGAAGTAGTGTTCTATTCCCTATGCTACTAAATAACATCAGTGTTCTTAAGAATACTACTCAATGATTTAATGTTCTCCGGAATACTAATTGTCACTATTCCATGGTCACTGTTGTTATATCTGTGAATAGTATATGTTGCCTTTTAATGGCACAATACTAATATTCAAAGAAGTGGATGGAAGATTTTAAAGAATGTTCTAGTGCTCCTCTTTTTATGCAATGCAATGCCATCTCTCACCTTAGGAAGCTCATATTTTCAGCTAAACAGAGAGGACAAAAGTGAAAAAATATACAGAAAATATCAAAGTTAAAATTGTTATTAACTAAACTAAAAAAGTAAATACAGGGGTGAGTGGAAAACTCAAGAACACTGTCTCAAGTTGAATAGTCATGGAAAACGTTGGTAGAGATGCCCCTGACAGACACATGGTCTGTAGTCTGTAAAGCAAAGGAAAATAGAACAGGAAGAAGAGAAAAAGGAGAGTGAAATACTTGCACTTCTTGCTTGTTGATCCTGGTGAGGTCCTGGTAGCACTCTTATTTGGGCTCAGCAATGAAGAAACAGGAAGAGTGAGTCAAAGGGGACCTGAGTCGCCCTCTCTGTGACACCTTTTAGGTTGAAGTCAGGAAAAGATGTGGCCAGTCAGGGGTTTTCCTCACCTCTCATCTGACTGCTGGTATGAGGGACCAGAACTGTCCGGAGGAAGAGAAGCCAGAGAAAGGCCAGCATGAAAAGTCATCCTCCGACCTCGTGTTCAGGGCTGCCGGAAAGTGAGCATTTAACACGATAGGAAGCAAAGATAGTAAAATGTTAGGCAAAATTTCATAACTGTCCTTGCCGCCCGTGTTTTCTTTCTTCAGTTGGGTATAAAGCAGTGTGCAGGCTGCTCCTTCTGTGGTTTGGACCTGAGGGGCACAGGAGGTGAACAAGGATTCCTTGGCTTCTATAATCAGGACCAAATCTCCTGAATGTCCCTCCTGAGAGCTGTCCAAGCCACAAAGTCAGGAAGACAATGTGAGTCCCGGTATCACCTTCCTTTATCCTCCAGATCCAGTTCTTGTCATGATCTTTATAGCAACAGATAAGAATTAGCATTCATTATTTCTAAACTCAAAAGAAGAGGAAGGAGAACAAAACCTCACAGTGAAATAATTAAAAATGTACTTTGTAAATGAAACCTCTACCATGTATTTGAGCATCGTGTAGATACTGACCTGTGTTATATCTTTTTTGTGGAGTAATTTATAACCTTAAAAACTTGGATTCTGCTGGGCGTGGTGGCTCACGCCTGTAATCCCAGCACTTGGGAGGTAGAGACAGGAGGATTGTTGAGTTCAAGGCTTGTCTAGGCTACATAGTGAGCTCAGAGCCAGCCTGAACTACAAAGTGAGACCCTGTCTCAAAAAAAAAACAAAAAAACAAAACAAACAAAAAAAAACACTTGGATTCCAAAGTAATACTAGGTAGAAAGTTAAGAGCGAGGAAGAAATATCACAACAAAAGTAAGCAGAGAAGATACACTGAGTGACAAATTAAAGGGAAGGAGTGGGACCCGAGTTAGGTACACAGGGAGCAAGAAGTGAAAGAGACTTCAAGGAGGCCAAGGAGTCCAATATGCCAGAACCTTCAGCTGCTCCAGTGGATAGGACTCTGAAAGTGCAAATCATTAGTATGACCGCATTCGTCTAATAACATGGCAGCCTCCTGTTTGGGTAAAATACTTGGATGTAAATAGCAAACTCTTCGATCTAGGGAAATATTCTATTTAATTAGTGGAAGTTTGATAACTCTGGACGTGTTCCACTGGTGAGCCTGGGTTATCTGAGTATGTCCTTGATCAGGAGTTCGGCTGACCAAGTCAATTCAGCGCACTCTGTTGAAGTGTCTTCCCGCTGTACTCCTCATGGCCAGGGGCAGGGGCTCCGGGCTTTGTGGCACCCAGGGTGTTTCGCATTTCCCTGGTGGCTAGTCAGAGCCGCGCCAATGGGGGAACATCTTCCATGTGTGGGTGCTGTGCCCACGGTTAGCAGGAGGTGGGAAATCAAGCTGCGCTGACTGCCAGAGCTGAAGGGGGCCCTTGGCATTTCCCTGGCAGCCTCATTCCTGTCATCAGCCAGAGCCCAGGCACTCATTAGGCTCCTGATGAAAAGCATCCCAAAGAAAATGCCAGCAAGCTGCGCCACTGTGCTGGCAGGAAATTAAAACTGCTCAGAGCAAGTGGAGCCAAGAGAGCTGTTGATATGAAAGGTAATGTCAAGGGTGTGATCACTGACTCCCGGGTGCCCGGGACTCGGGGTGCAGCTTTGCACCTCACCAGGCATCACGCAGCTGTGTCTGCTGTCAGCCAGCGAGTTCAGCAGAGGGTTGGGCGGACAGGGAGCTGAGCTCTGAGATACCACCCTTGCACTTGGGTAAATGCTAGGGGCATTTGTGTTTCCTTGGCCCTGAAGAAGTCACTCTTAAGAAATCTGGAAGAAGTAAGACAAAGTTTTTGTTTTTACTTTGTATATTTTTGTGGTTTATTTTTCTGGCTCCAATTAAATATACCCCAAATTGCAAAGCCCACTGCAGGATGATGCAGTCAGAGTAAAGCAGGGCAGACAGAAAGTATAAGCCTAGCAAGAGACCAGTGAAAGGACCCCTTAATTCAAAACATTTTTTGTTAATCTTACATCTTTTATCCTGGGGATAAAATGGCCATCAGAGGAGAAAGAGAAAAGGCTCGGTGGAAGACGGCACCAACACACAATCAAGACACAAGGAAATCTTCACCAAAATGAGTGTAGTAAACAGAAAGATAATACCCCCAAGAAAGATATCCCAGACTTACTCTGTGGTGCCTGCGACTGTGCTACCACTTTCTGTGCAGAAATGTATGAAATTGTTCGTCAGCTGACCTTAAGCAAGGTTATCCTGGATTATCCTATTGGTCTCACTGAAATGACAGGGATCCCGAAGGTGAAGAATAAGAAAGGTATAGAGGTCACGGGGTGATGAAGAGGACTACTCGGCAGACATCCCTTACTTTCAAGCTGTAAGAAGGTGCTACAAATGGGGGAAGAGACCCAGGAAATAAGGGTGGTCTCTAAAAGCTGGAAGAGGTGGGGAGACTGAATCTCCCCTCAGGCTCCGAAAGAGGAAGCAGCTTTGCTGCCCCTCGATAATAGCCTGGACAGAGTAGTGGTTCATTTCTGACTTTCAGAACTATAAGATAGTAAACTTTAATTGTTTAAGTCATTAAGTTTGTAGTAATTAACAAAAGCAGCAATGGAAAACAAGTACACTGATATTTAGATGAATTATTTGAAATTCTAAAAAGGAGATTCCAAGTTCACAATTCTCAGTGCAAAATACAAGGCAAGAAAGCAGTGGGATGACTCAAAAGGTAAATTTATATGGTAGAAGTTTAGGGCATGTTACACACATTATTTTCTACACCACTGATCTTACAAGGATGTATTGTCATTCTAATCTATAGATAAACAATTTTTTAAAAAAGTAAAACAAACCATGTCTTTTAACTAATCAAAAGGCTCTAGTAGTTCCCCAGCCAACTTACAGCAAAATCCACGCTCCATGTCCTAACCTTGAAGTCTCAGCATCACTGGTATCCGAAATATGGGCCTCTGGTCGGTGTGTGCAAGGACCTTGCCAGGCGAGGGATACTCAGGCCCTACGAGAGCTTGTTCACTGGGGATGAGCTCGGGAATCGATGTTTTGTCCCGTGTCCCCAGTGATTCGGATGCACTGAAGGCTTTGAGAAGCACCGTGTCACGTGATGTGCACATATCTATGTCCACAGCCATGTTGTGCCACCCACTCTCACTTTCCATACCCCAGCTGCCCTGGCATTCTGTCTTGCTGTGGACATAGCATGGCTACTCCTACCCTGGGACTTTGCATTTTCTCTGCTCATCCATTTTTCCCCTTAGAAACCTATCTGCCATTTAGATCTTGAAGTTTCCCTGATTATCACCGCACAGCCGAGGAAACAGTGCTAATGGAGTTGGTCCCTATTTCCCCACCATACCCTGTGCCTAAGAATTGAGAAAAAGAGATTCATCAGTTATGAATAGAAAACTAAACCCAATAAGTGAACACCTCATTTAATTATTACTAACAAGATGAATAGTTCATGTGTAGGTTTGGCTACAAGTTTTATCAATTGTAGTACAGCACTTTTTATTTCTTAAATCATCTGGTATTGGGATTTTTGACTTACAGGAGCTTTTTATTTGTAGTTAATGCAGTAACTTTCTCCTACCATGATCTCATCTGTACTCTTCATCTGAACAGAGACTTGGTAAGCAAGCGCTACTTCTACCATGTATCCTACGCGTGGAACGGGTGTATGGCGAGACAGTATTCACGCTGTGTCCTTGGAGGTGAATAAGCACTTCTGCCTTTGCAATTCCTAAAGTCTGCCATTTGTACAGTGGGTGCTATTTCTTTTCATGTTTCTTACTGAAGTCCCAGAGTAGACTTGTTTTTATAAATTAGCTTCGGTAGATATTTTTATACTGAATGCATAGGATAGTATCAAAGTTCAACTCTTCTGAAAATCAGTGGTTTACTCAGGGGAACATTTAGCATTTTTAGGGAAAAAAATAGTGGTTCTACTACAATTAGTAAGGCTGACAATGTTGATGGTCTTATATAATAGAAATGTGCTTTTTTTTCCCCATAGAGTTGACTTTGTATACAAAGATAAATGTACATATTTGCACACAGCTCTATATTTGGGCTCTCTATATATAACCACACGTGACTTTGTGGTTAGATGCTGTTTCCAATTCTGTCACACCAGCGTGCTTGCACACACACACACACACACACACACACACATCGGCTAGCCTGATAGAGTGGTGTACACTGGACCAGGCACTGTATAAATAAAAGCCAAGATCAAGAGCTGTGTGGACATTGTTGTATACAGCCAGTGAGAAATGTGGCAAGGTCCGCAAGAGAAAGGGCCCTGTTTGTTCCCAAGCCAAGGAGGGAGCAGGGCAGAGCTGCTGAGGCGGGGCCCCCAAGACTCCTGTCTTCACCTTTCAGTCCCCAGGCTCAGCTGGGCAGATAGTCAGTGTTTGGAAGTAAGATCCGCTTAGAGCAATTGTCTCCTGGTGCAGACACAGCCCCCAGTGGGTGCTGGGCTCTTCTGAGGTCCGCATCTGTTCCCCAGCGGCCAGCTGAGTGACGGGAGACTCTCTCCAGGCAGCTGGGCTCAGAAGGAAAAGTGAGAGGCCAACTGATGACCAAGGCTTCAGCTGAGCCAGCAATCTCAGAACCCACCACCCTCTTCCCAAGAGGCAATTTCAGCCATACCCGCAGGACAAGCTGGGTCTCTGGCCTGCAGGTCCCGAGTGTCCACTGGTCCTGAGTGTCAAAGGCTCCTCTTTATTCACCCAGATCAGCCCTGGGATTTGGTTGGAATTGAGCTGCATACTCTAGTCAGGGCCTCATTCGCCTCGGGGTGATGAGCACATTGGCTCTGCATCAGGGGCGTCGCCGGCTATGCCCAAGGGCCCCAGCAGGAAGGAGACAGTGCCCGGATCCTGGCCCGTGGCTGGGCCCAGCTCCTCTGGCCTCCGCACGACTCGGCTCTGCCTTGATGAGGGAGTGGCACGCTCCCCAGAAATGTGCTCCTTGGACATGTAACATCACAGGACGGGCCCTTCTGGTCAGTGGATGGCCACCTGCAGCCCTGGAAGTGCAGGGAAACCTCGGGCACATGTGCCGCCGCGGGCTTTTTGAGGACTGAAGTCTCTCAGTTTCCCATCACTGCCACAGGGCTGCAGAACGTTTGCATCCACCCGGCATAGGAGGGGAGATGGCGGAAGGCTCACGGGTTCCCTGGGGCCCAGCTTTGGAAGTGACAACACCTCTGTTTATATTCCCTTTTGAAAATAGTTTACAAGGTTACAACTGGATACATGAGAGACAGCAATATGTGCTTCGGGGCGGGCAGCCCCTCTCAGTGATAAGATCACCCACGAAAGAAAGTACAAATGTCTGTGAGCAGCCAGCTGCTTTCCCCGCGGGAACTCACGGGAGTCTCCTTAGTGCTGTGTCACACCACGGTCGCCAGCATGGGTAATGCTCACCGGCGGCATGCGTGTCTCTCTTTCTTGGTTACCATATGTCTTTTTCACCCTTTTAATTGTGCTTTTACTCTGAAGACTCTTACAGCACTTGAGATTTTCTCACTTAGAAATTCTCATTTTTAAAATCATTCTTACAATGATTTGGCCCACCCTCTTGCAAACTTCTCAAGGATAGGCCCATCTCCTCATGGGGCCTTGGTCACTGAGCCACTAGTACCTAACACGGAGGCTAAGCGAGTTCTTCACAGACAATAAATAATAAATTATTTTGAACATATGAAGGAAAGCATTAAATTTCCATGGCAGTATGTGATCACTTAAAATATGCCCTCTACCTCCTGCAACCATTGTGGAGATTCCTCAGAAAACTAGGACTAAGGATCCCATTTGGCCCTGCTATTCCCCTGCTAGGAATATACTCAAAGGAATTTTAAAAATCACCTTGGAAAGACACATGTGCACCCATGTTCATAGCAGCTCAGTTTGTGATAGCCCAATCTTGGAAACAACCAGATGCCCATCAACTAGAGACTAGATAAAGAAGATGTAGGGTTTTTTAAATATAAAATGGAGTATTACACTAGCATAAAGAATGACGTTTCATTTTTGTGCAAATGGACACATCTTGAGGACACATTAATAAGTGAAATAAATAGATCTTCAAATACCATATGATATGTAAATGCCATATCTTTTCTCTGGTATGAGAACTTGTAGATGTAAATAAGTTCTAGAATGTATAATAGATTTTATGAAATAGGAAATACTCAAATGGAATGTGGTAGGAGAAAATGATGAGGGGAAAGAGTAAATATTATTTGAAAAGAAAATACATGTATATAGGGGTGGGAGGTTGTGGGTGGGTAGGGATATGGGTAAAAATGAGAACTGAGTCATGTCATATACTGGTATAAATTCCCCAATGTTGAGTGTGATTTTTGAGCTGTCTATAAAATGTACCAATAAAGAATTCAATTTTAAAAATATGTCCTCATTATAAGCTATGTCCAGTTACATTTTGGACTGTGGATTATTGAATAAATCAAGCCAAACTCAGAATGCTCTTGTTTTGTCTTTTCCTAAAGGACACGATGCCAATGTTACACAGCCGAAGCATTATAAGAGACCACAGGCTGAACCGCCCTGCAATGAACATTCTCAGCCTGGAGGAGGTGCCCACTTCCATAGTGACTTTTCAGTGTTGTACCTAAATGTAAACCTGTGTTGCTGTGATTATCATTCTGGGGAGATGGAGGAGGACATAACCATGTCACACTGGCCTTATTTTCAGAAAATGTGTACCTGGTTGAGTCCAAACATGAAGAAGTCTCCACTTAGGCTATTTTCTGTCTCACCAATGTGTGTTTCCTCCAAGCATAAGCTCCCGGGCAGGGAGTGTGCAAGGCTGTGCAAGGCCTGAGTAAGTTGAGAGCAGTCATTTTCTATCACAACAATCAGTCCAGGCAGGGCAGGAAATACTCAGACCTAGACACAAATGAAGTGTGACGGAGTTAGCTAAAATTTGAACTTTTCCTGTTGGTCATTTTACACAGCTTTTAAATAAATATTTGTGCAGTTTCAGTATCCCTAGAAAAATTTGGGCCTTAAGCTACAGTGTTCCTTGGTCTCATCACCTGTTTTTTTTTAAATGTTGAATATTTAAGTAAAAAAAAAACACAAATGATTGCTATATTCATCTCTGCTGTATAATTTGATTTCTAGATGGCTTCTGTGTGTCTGTTCCATCCCCTTTGGGGAAAATTAAAAGTATGACAAAAGGTACTTATTAGTGGAAGAATTGTTATATTTTATTGTGAAGATAATTTTGCCTAAGTGTGATCTTTCTAGTTTATTTTATATATTACAGATGATACTATTTTATGAGCATGAGTAATATTATCAATGACACTGATAATTAAGAGCATCTTTTATGTACTTTTGGTTCATGAAAATATAGCAGTGGAAATTTCAAATGAGAAACATCAAATTCTTATAGCTGTTTAGAGATTTACATCTTCATTAAAATGTAAATTAGAAATATTAATATTTAGAAGAATTGAGAATGAATTTACTTAGTAAATAATTTGAAGAAAGTTATTTGTCAAAAATTTCAATTCAGTCATACTTTGTGAGTTTTTAAAAATGTAATGCTGTATGTTAAAATTAAATACCACTGGGCCAAGCAAGTACAAACCAGGATTCCACTGTAAATTTTTCCTTGGAATCTGTACTCTTCTGAAGCTATTTTGTGCATGTTGGGTGTGTTTCCTCAGAAAGACTTGAATGTTTACTCCTTGTCATTTCATTGGCATCCCATGGAGGTTTAGCTTGTCGATATTTGACTTAGCCTATTGATACAGATTGAGGGGACAGACCAGATAAGAACCGTTATCATCTTGCTGTGACTCTTCTCCAGGTTTTCCATGTCACGCAGGCTGCTTAATGATCAGATCAGGAGTAAAACCATCACCGTGATAACAGTGGCTGAGCATCTGAGACAGAAAGTGAGCTGCTTTTAATGCAGGGGGTGAGGATCATGTGTGATAAGGTGTTAGTATCTCCAAGTAGTCAGTTACAGTTAGAAAATTAAGTGTCACAAGGAATCATGATTGTGGTTAAGTGCACATGTGTGCGTGTGTATCCACCCACATGTGTGCTGTTTATCTTAAATAAAATGACAATTCTTGTTTGCAGAGAAGGCAGATGATCTCCTCCTGAAGACTGGATTGCCTTCACACTTCCATCTTCAGCTCTTAGAAATCTGAGTTCCACGAGATTATCGGCTCAGATGACCTAAAACAACAAAGGTCTGTTTTAGTTCCGTGAACCCGAGATCATCTATTTATTTTAAACTATTTTAAGTTCTTTTGGGAAAGTATATAAAGGATGATGCAGAAATAAAACAGTGGCTCTAAAATGGTAAGCAAGCATGTGGAAAACATTTGCACCAGGTGGAGTTGTGACCTTTGCGAAGCATACGCATGGCTAAGCCCTTGTTTGGAACCATCTGTTGACAGGAGCTTCCTGTTGTTGGCATTTCCAGTTATCCAGCCAACACCTACTGCTCCAAGGCAGACGTGGACATTTTTGCCGAGACGTGTCCATTCTCTGCCAGCTCAACCATCCCTGTGTCATTCAGTCTGTGGGTGCTCGCTTACATAAATGAGCCCAGCCAGTTTGCCATTGTTACTCAGTACATCTCAGGAGGCTCTCTGTTCTCCCTCCTTCATGAGCAGAAGGTAGTACAGCACTCTCCACCGACTCGTCCTTGGAATTACCTTGGCAACTCCTTTGAGGCTTTCTTAATCCTCTGAGAGTTAGTGAATGTGTCCAAAAATGTATTCCTAATTATTTTACTTGAAGCAGTAGAAATACTTTTGTGGTTCTATAATAGCAAGTCAGTTGAAGATAATAAATCTGATGAGTTTGAAATTGACAACTAAAGCTTGAGGCTAAATGGGGCATACCAATATGACAGATATAGGTGGGGTCAGAATAAAATAATTATCAAAAAATAGTATTTATAAGATATTAATGAATAGTCTTGTACAAGTTTAATTTGGGTTTATTTCCTACATCTATATATACAATATTTAGAACATAGTTTCATTCAGTGACTAAAATAGATTCCATTTTACACTACTAATGGAAACTTAAATATAATATTACAAATAAACTAGAAAAGTTAGTATAATATTTTAAACAAAGGTATTATATATCTAAGTTGACCTATTAGGCATTTTCTCATGTAGGAAGTCTGTGTTCTCAGAGTTGTCAAATTTTTACCTTAACTTCAATAAATAGAACTAAGGATGAAATTCCACAGAGTAAAATATCAAGTGCACTCTTCAATTGATTTTAAAATTATCGAAGTTTGAACCATTGCATCTCATTAAATCTATTTTTAATTTCTAGGGTTCTTGATTTGCAGTCTGTTAGTTATTGCTGTAAGTGCCTTCACAACTGGACCCAGCCCATTATACACCATGACTTGAACAGGTATCCTTTTTCTAAATAATAAATTTAGAATTACATAACTGACTGGTAATCTAAAACAGGGTCAATGAAGAACATTTTAGATGTATTTCACATCATGAATTTCCACCTACTCTGTAAGTATGGAACAGGCTACCGTAGTCCTAAGCAATAGAAAGCTTTGTCATAAGAGTTTATAGAAATAGAAAGCTGTATAACCATTTCTGAGAAATTTTCCAGACCTATGTAAAAATCATAAAAGAGCTATATGTAAGATGCACTAGCTAAGTACAGTCAGTGTTTCTACAAATGAAGGGCAGTTGGTCTCACAAGATGATAATGGAGCTAAAAATTCCTATGGCTTAGTGAAATTGTGGTCTCCATAATGTAGAACAACATATTATATATTTAAAGTGATGCTGATGTGAGCAAACCTACTGTGCTGATCTTTGGTTGCTTATTTCATAAGTCAGACCTTTATACATTGATGACTTACATTTTTCATGATGATCAACAAAGTTCATTGAGATTCTGTATATAAGTATTACAATTCGATTTTGGTGCATGTTAATGGATTTACTCTCTTCAGTCATTTGCTCAGCAGATATTCAGACATCTGCTGTTTAAACTTTCACACTTGACATGGCAGAACTTGGAAAATGTGGCTGTCACAGACTGTCCTCTACAGACTTCTATCATTCTAAAAAAATATTTGCAATGTATAAAATAGCAGCTTTTATTAAAGAAATTGTGAACTTTTCTCTATATTTTATAAAGAAGAATATTAATCATTTCTGAATAGTTTAGCGACAACTTCATGGAAGAGGTGGCACAAAGTTTGATCCTGAAGGATGGTTAGAATTTAGAAGAGCACCCTAGGCCTCAGAATGGTCTTAATAAAACCAATGGATTATGAAGTCAAAAGTATATATGTAACTATGAATAACAGCACTTGCATGTACAAAATACACACATGCATTTAATGAGTCCGGTGAGTAGGAAAGAAATATAGAACAATGGAAGAGGAACATAAAAATCAGTACATGCTGGACTATGATAGTTTATACACTCTGTGGGTAAGAAGGAAACAAAGGAGGTTTGAACTGGAAACCACATATCTGAAGCTGCACTTTGGGGAAGTTAATCTAGGGTCTCATGCAAGATCAGCTGGAAAGGAAGAACGCAGACCCTGGTGAGGCAGCTATTGCAGGAGTCTAGATGAGAAGGGATTAAAAGCAGTTTCACTAGTGGCAAGGATTAATGAAAGAGACAGATGCGACAGACAAGAGAGATAAAATGGACTAAATCAGACACAAGAGAGATGGAGTTTTAAATATTGAATAAATAGCAAGGGACTCAGTCTATTTATGATTTTTAATAGCTTTCAAATAAAAAAACATTTCTTCAGTATTAGCTATTAGTTTTCCTACTTGCCTGTCTTCAAAACAAATATTTATGTCAAATATATTTTTTCTTTGAGTTTTAATAGCAATATATAGGAAACAGATTTAGATGATAAACTAGCATAATACAAGCTCATAGTTTTAAATTTGAGGGTTATTATTTTGCCATCTTAGCCAAGTTTGCATATCACATTGAAACAAATAAGTGATTATGTCACATTTTCTCTAGCTTCCTTCTTTACTTGTGGGCTAATTAAATGTATATGTCATTGTCTTCTAAGTTCAAGTTGTTGACATCACTTATCAGCAAGGCCAAAAGTATAAATGTGGATTAAAATGAAAATAAGATATTTCTTATGTGACAGATACAAATATGGCCTTATGTTTGCCATTTTTGCTGCCTCTACTCTAACCTCAATGCTAAAACTGCATCAAAAATTCCTCAAACACAGATGTTTTCAATACAGTCTGAAATGCTGTATTTATGTATTATTGTGGATTATTTTCTACCAGTCTTTAATCAGGTAACAACATTAAGATATTCAGTTTTTCAGGACAGCAACATATACGGCTTAAAAAAACGTGGGTCCTACCCCTCAGAGAGCTTACTATAGTTGGGTATACAGATTATAAACCTAGGGAACAACTACATTTCCACGATAGGTAGAAAATGATTAAAGGCCAAATGATTAAATAGCAACTTTCAAAGGATTTCAAGTAAGTAAAAGATCAAAGTGGAATGGAATGCTTCCTGCAGGATATGGAGCTGAATCTAGACTTTGAAGAATGGGAATGAATCATTCCTCATTCTCTTCGAAACATATTAACCCTAGCTTTTCCACGGTACTCAGCAAGTCCCACTGAAAAGGGTGATGGAAAGATGCATATTAGGGCACAGGATCTCAGAGACTTTCTTGTCTTTCTCTTTCTACCATCTCTTTGCATTGTTGGTTCTCCCATACCCCACAGAGGCCCAGTGTCCGGGTCAGAGACTCAGCTGCCATCTCTTCTTTCCATAGCTGAGCACAGTGTCCAGAGAATGTGCTTCACCTGTGTGTTCTTAGCACAATCAAATGACTGGGAAGCTATTGGGATGTCATTCTGGGAGATCCTGACCTGCGTGCTACAAATATAGTTCATTGTATATTGAGTCTAACTGACCCAGCACAGGTTTGGCGTTGTTGTTACATGAGAGAAAGGAAAGGACCCTACTTGCCCCACTGGCAGGTAGGCTCTCTGGGCCTCCTACCATACAGTTCTGCATTTCCACTTCAGTACATACTATAGAAAAGTCCAAGAGTAAGAAATCATTCCTTCAGTGATTGTCACTGTAACAACTTCTACCATGTGCCTAGCACTCCCAGTGTGAAAAATGTCATCCTCAGATTTGTCAGGCTTTCATTTAATCTAACTGTAATTCCATGCTATAGTTATCATCTCCATTTTACACATCAGATTATAGGCTAAAAAACTAATTCATACAGTACTTTTAATACTATATTTTGCTGTAACAAGAAAACTTTGGCAGTAAGGAGGGAGAAAGAGAGGAGAGAGATGGAAGGAGGGAGGGAGGTTGTTCACTTTGGATGGGTGTCAGTAATATTTATCAAACTTGATCTCTCTTCCTCAGTTTTTAGCAGAACCAATTTGTGTGATCCAAGCCCTTCTCATCTTACCTTCTTCTTCTTCTTCCGTGTTCTGCTTCCTTCTCCTTCCCAGCCCCGTGTTGTGCTAGTGTGGAGCAGACCACACAGATATGATTTGTTTGACCCATAGAGTTGAAATGTTTCTAAAGTATAGCTTCAAGCAGAAGTGCACTAATTTGCTGTGGACCTCATTGCCCACAGCTTGCACCCAGCCCGATTTATGCATTCACTTTATAACACTGCAACTTTCATGTCATGGTTTACAGCTATGGGCTTTACAGCTTTTTAACTAATACCAGAAGTTGCCTATGTTTTCTTAGAAAGCACCTCTTCCAAATTGTTTAACACTGAACAAAAACATCATGCAAGTTTATCTGAATCAAGTGGCTGATCTTCTCTGTGGATGAGTCTAGAATGTCTCATCACGACACCATGGCAAATGAGACACTGGCCACGATACTCCAGAGACAGAGATCAAAACATTGCATCAGTTGTGAAGTGCTACAGAAATGCCATTTTCACTACTCTGAATCACTCATTTGTTCTCTTGTATGGGAGCAGGTTGGAAAATCTTCACAATATCCTCATGCACACAGATACTTGCTTTTATAAAACAACTAGTTAAATCTGAGAAGGATTCACTGCTGATTTTTGAATGTCACTGTATTCTGGTCAGTATAAAGAAAAATAATTAGTGATAGTTTAAAAACAGCAAACATGCCACTGATGAATGACAGATAATTTAAAAAACAAATCTCATCAGAGCCTAAATAATCTAAATTTTTAAATTGATATTCAACTAAATTAGTGAATATTTTCAGATATATTCAAGGTAAAATACTGATAGAAAATGTTAATAGTTGTTTTTAGTTTGACATATCCATTAACCATTCAATCAAATATAAAATATAAAACCCATGCACTTAGAAAATCAAAACAATCATGTAAAATAAAGTATTTTTGTTTTTCTAATTACTTATTAAATACAATTGTAGTCCTCAGTTTGCATAAGATTACAATGTCTTACTCTCAGCTATTTCTTTCACTTGTGATTTTTCTAATAAGTGGTTATACAGGAAGAACTTGACACCCTCTGGAAAATAACCATTTTGAAATGATTTCAGATACCCACCTGCAGACCGAGGAGCTGATTATTTTACAGTACTTACTGACATCCCCAAGAGAACCCTTTGAAATTTTTCTGATGCCCTCAACAATACTGTTTTTTTTGTGATTTGCTAGTGTAAAAACCAGTCATCATAGATGGCATTAAATATTTTGCAAATACTTTGTTCATTTTCATTTTTAATGCAAACAGAGTAAATAAAATTGTTATTGAATGCTTGATAAGCTTCAGCCATATTGTGCTCTGAGATACAGGTCAGAATGACAGACCATATTTTCCTGATGAAATGATTACAGAGGGGCTTAATTTAAGAAAGAATAGACTCAAAGACCACATTCCTTTAATGGATTGATTGAGAATGACTTAGGTAGGAATTGAAAATCTATAATTTTAAATAAGACTACTGCTTAGTGTTTATCATCAAGCAAAAAGAAGATGCAATGTGGGCAGCGGTTCTCAGCTCTGACAGCACAGTCTTGAAGAGAACTTGAAGGAAATCTTCAGGTTGATTAGGTCGTAATTTCTAGGCACAGGGCCTGGACATCATAGTTTAAGAGAGATGATTGAGATGATTCCATTATGCACACAAGACCGAGAACCATCTTCTCGTCAGAGCCAGTTACTCCTTTAAACCACTTTACGTAGAATGTTAGCCTTCTCTGCTGTCAGGCAGGAGTGAGATTATCAGGGAATCAAGTAACAGTGCATTTCCAAGTGTCTTTAAAATCGCCATCCTAAACATGTAGTCTTTCATTCATTCATTCATTCATTCATTCATTCATTCATTCATTCATCAATGCGAAAGTGAGGGATCCATAGCTAGTGGTATGCATGACACAGAGTAGCCTCAATACTCTTCCGTTTCCCTGGGAGTTGTGGCACCAGTGTTAGGCTGTTCTGGAACGTCCTATAATTCATGAATTATACCAGAGTGTTTCCAGGATGTAGAGTCTTCATAGGCAACTCACACAAAAATAAACCTTTCAGTATGATATAGCTTTCAGTGCACAGCCTTTTATGTGAGTATTCAAGGTGATAAACTCTAGGAAAATACAGAATTACATGCACAAATCTTGGGCATTCTGTATATAAAATGTTTGAGACCAAAAGTGTTTTAGATTCCAGAGTTTCTAGGTTTTTCTAGCCAATTTTGGATCGATTTTAACAGTTGAAAATACCCAGTCTTAAAATCTAAAATCCAGAATGCCCTAAAATTCATAACTTTTTTTCAGGAACATCATTGCAGTGTGCAAACAATTTTGCAATTTGGAGAATGTCTAATTTAAGATTTCTGAGTTAGAAATGCTCAACTTGTAATAGACATATCCAGAGATAGAGTCCTATAAATCCATATATGTGTTTTATATGTCAGTGAACATATATATAAACGTACACATTTCCATATTTTGTTTTGGTTCCAGTTCTCTGGAACTGAAATTCTGAAGGCATTCAACCCTACAGAAAGTTGGTGGAGGGATAATTATCTATTTTCTCCAAAAGTGAGACAAACTACTCTCACCTGGGAAGTATAGATGTTAATTCATTACATGCAATGGGATGTCTTAGAGATTAGAACCTCTGGTCCTAAGTACTCCCTGTAATTCTGGAGTGTTTATGTCTACAAGTATAATCTTACTTCATACTTTCAAATTAATATTTTACAAGCAATGAGTTACAATCACTGTCCAATTCTTTAGTGCTTTGAGTAACGTTGGTGGGAGTCTCTGTGTGTGGGGTGGCCACGGGTGCATCTTCAACTGAACATAAATGAGGCAAAACTGAATATGTTGTGCATGCTATATTTAGTGGCTGGGCATGATGTTGGCCCCACTCTGTTTTGGTGACATCCATTGGTTGGAGCTCAGTCACAGGGACATTCCTGACCTTATGGGATACTGGGAACCATAGCTATGTATGTATTCAAAAGCGTAAGAAATGATTTTTTTTTTTTGGCAACGAGTAGCATATGCTATATGGGCTTTCTCTATTCTGCAGATAACAGGTAGTAGTTTGGGGATCATGGTAATAATCAAGAAGGCTGGTCTGGCTTTGCATGAATAAGTTGCACAAAAGTAATGTTACTTGCATACTAAATAGTTTTTAGGTTAGAAACAGATTGTCACAATTTGTAAACTAATACCATTAATTGATAGATGTAGTGAAAACTACTTAATGAGGCATATTGTATCTATGAATTACTATCAAAATAAGTTTTCTTGTTCACTTTTTTTTAGTTAAATTAAAAATACAAAACCAGTTTTAAGAGTGTGGAGATAATGTCCCTGAATCAAAATGTGCCTGCAGAATTTTAAAAAGCATGTAGATAGTGTAGGAGTAGTGAGAGTGTGCTATATAAACTCACAAGCATAAGTCACATACTGATGGGCATTCTTTTTTTTTTTTTTTTGAGACAGGGTCTCACTTTGTAGTTCAGGCTGGCTCTGAGCTCACTATGTAGCCCAGGCAAGCCTTGAACTCAGCAATCCTCCTGTCTCTGCCTCCCGAGTGCTGGGATTACAGGTGTGAGCCACCACGCCCAGCCTGATGGGCATTCTTTTAATGTGGAAACAAAATCTCACAAATTTTCTTGTATCAAAACAGAGCCTATGATCATTCTATTCAAGAAGTCTTCTTGTACCACATCCACAAAGGATTTTCCTAATTATTTAGTGGTGGAATTATTCATTCCTACATCTGAGCTTTACTCAGGTGTCACTATTCAGTCACAATCTCCATCCCCAAGTCTGGGGCTGGAAATGTGCTCTGGGCCTGCTGGAAGCCAGTCTCCTTGTCCTTAGCTCTAGGAACATCAAGAAGAAATAGGTCTCCTCTTGTTCTCAAATCGTTATTCATTATTTAAATAAAAATTCACTATCATTGAGCCGGGCGTGGTGGCTCACGCCTGTAATCCCAGCACTCGGGAGGCAGAGACAGGAGGATTGCTAAATTCGAGGCTTGCCTGGGCTCCATAGTGAGCTCAGAGCCAGACTAAACTACAAAGTGAGACCCTGTCTCAAAACAAACAAACAAACAAACAAACAAACTCCCAGTTTTCTCAGAGTTAATTCACTACTGCCTCCTCACTTAATTTTCAGTTTCCAGAGGACCAGCTATGTTCCACACTTTCTAATCACTTTCTGTTTGGTTAAGTTTCCCAGCCTGACATGGCCCTCCCACTTGCCTACTCCACTGCTATAACACTCTATGGTTCTGAGTTGTCCTCTTTGTATCCTGGCATAAATAGCTAAAATTTCCTCCCAGGGACAGTTAAAATGTTCTTCCTTTATCCACTGTGTCCATTGGAATGTCTCATTTAATTTTGGCTACATTCACTAATTCTAAAATTAGTGCTCTTACTTAACACCTCATTAAGTAAATTCCCTTAGATGCATACTCCCTTTAAATTAAAATAGGTATATTTAAGTCTGAGGAGAACTCTTTCATTTCTCCCACATTATATTGCTTGCACAAACCTTGTCAAATCTATTCTCTTTGGTGGAGGTTTATGTTCGAATCTGCCCCTTGGTTAGCCAAATCCCTGAATCTGAATGCTTACACATGCGTTCAAGCTGCCGTGTGATATTAGAAAAACCATGCAAGATTTTGCATGTGTTCAAATAAATATATCTGTGTATATGACAGAACCCAGAATATGAGAAATCAGGAACGATTATGCCAAAAAAAAAAAAAAAAGGAAATTCTGTGTTGCAAACATCCATTTTCATTTGATATAAAAATCCAGTACTTTTCATGGTGAGGTGCTCACTCTGTGCTGTTTTCCTTAGCACAACGCAGTCCAGCCCTGAGAACTCCCACACCAGTCGCTTTCTCTCCCTGTGTGCTCCTTCCCTTACACAAGGCCGAGTGCAGAGCACGAGGCATGTCCCTGGTGAGCCCCGAAGACACTGTTCCCTCTTCACTTCTCTCGTGTGACTGGTTTCTCCCATCGCCACCTTCCATTCTTTGGAGACACGGCCTATATAAACTAGCAGCAGAAAATGTCAACAAAAACTTTCCTCCTCTCTTTGGCCTCATTTCTTTCTGCTCCCATTTCTTGGGTACCTTGTGATAGTCCTCTGAGCACCTCGTGGATTCTGGGAGCAGCTCACCTTTCAGTAACACTAATACAGGCTTGTAGGATCTGTGCATTCTCTCTTCATCGTTTTCAGCCCTAGCTCACTGAGATTCATTTATTCTGTGTGTTCTCCAGGTCCTGAAGTTTCAGTGCAACTTGAGTAGGGACCCAGGGTATGAATTACTAGCTAATAAGCAAGGAACACACTGAATAGATGGATATTTCTTTTGCACCCATGAGTCTCTAGTAGCTAGCTATATATCAAATTTAGTGCAAAAAACACATAATTGTAAACAGCCTTGCCTCGATGAATATTTTCTATTACTAGATGCTCTCTACTAGCCTTAAGAGGAAGCAACTTTCCATAAAGAGCTTTTTCTTGCTGGATTGAGTTGCAGCACGGGTATAACTTGGCATCTGTGTCAGTGGAATTCCATCCTATTAGAAGGCCAAAGAATAAATGAGTTGAAGAGCACAGATCTGAAGCCACGTCATACACACTTGAATAACCACTCTGACATATTTTACCAGTGTTTTGGGGATATATATTCAGCATATCTCTTGTAATAATCATACCTGCATTACTATATTTAAATGAGAAACTATTTTACTATTGTTTTCCCTTATTTTCCTGAAACAGGACTCTACTACTTAATACTTTACAATCTCCAAGTTCATTTACTGAATCAAATCCTTCCAGGGACTGTCTTCTCCTTTGACTCTGTCATCACAGCTTTGCTTGTAAGATCTCCACAGGATAACTTCTTATCAAAAACATCTGGGAGATGATTGGACTGTTTCATGGTAGATTTTTTTTCCTGTGATGTAGGGCAGGAGGAGTCAAAACATTTAACTGCCTTCCGGGAGACCCCTCGACCCCTCATAGTTTGAACTTGTACCAGAGACTCACTATCCAACAGGTGGACTCAGAGCTGAAACAGAAGATCAGTACAATGCAGCCAGGAGTTGGCGGAGCTACGTGAATATTCAAGACTCTTCTCGGTGATTCTTCTCAGGGTTCACTCAGAAAACTTAAGCATCCGATATAAACGTCATTTCTTCAGTTGTTCAGCAATCGCTTGGTGACAAAATGTACTGGCTAAGAAGGAGAGCTATGGACAGACAGAGCACATTCTGGAGGTCAGAAGTCCAAGGAGAGACCCCACTGTTAGAGAGCGTGGGGTGGGGGCAGCAGTTCTGTTCTCTGCCCACCTGGCTCACTCAGCCACTCAGCCCACACTAGAAGGGGCAGGGGAGACTGTTTTCAGAATTAACACTCAGAAGCTGCTTCCTAAGGAAAAGGAAGAATTTATCGCATCCCACCTTCTTGACTGCCAAATAATACCGTTTTATCGCATTTCTGTCCCAGCTTTCTTTGTCACTGCCGCTCTGTTACTCTCTTCTTAGCTCCTGACTCAGATTCTTCATTTGTTAAATGGAGATAATGATGTTCATGTCTGCAAGTTCATGGAGAGCCCGATGTGATCATTAGTGGTCTCAGGTCAAGCATAATTAAAGGACTTTAAAGAAAGACTCCACAAAAGAAATTTGTATAAAAATTAGTATTAATTGCATTCAGCAGAGTGGCTGGAAAAATCTCAGATTACAATTAATTTTGCATCTAGCTGACGTCCGTATATTCACAGTCCTTTGGACTGTCTTCTCCCAGCTGACGGTGAAAGCTCCTGTAGTGACTCAGTGGCGTGGGGAACAGCACACACCTTGTCTGAAAATCTCACTCTGACCTCAACCAGTCTGGAGAAAAGCATGTGTATGCCTCACAGATGATTAGAACGCTAATCCTGGGGGATGGGCTTTGTGTTCATTAAGATTCAAGCCTTGGACTTGAAACACAGTATTCTCAGACACTAAGCCATCATCTGGTGGTTATGACAACCTACAGACAGTGAAAGCTTGCAGTCTGCCCTAGATGAAACCGTGCCTGGCCACTGATGATGTCTGCCTTCTTTTCTCCTGGGAGGGAAACCCCCTTTCTACCTTCTTAAAAATATCATTTGGCTTTCATTACCTCTATTCAGAGTTAAGGGTCAAGGATCTTGAGGTGCCTTTTTCTTTGGGAACAGGACACATTTTAAAAGGCTTTTTCTTGTCTATGGTCTGGAAAGATCGAGCCTCAGGCAGACCTCTTGACTTGCTGGGATTTGTAAAGGAAAAGATAGATTACAGGCTTCTTTTAATTCTTTCTCTTTAATTTCTTTTTTCTCATTTCATACATCAAATAAGAAAGCGTCATCGTCTTCCAAGACAAGGGCAGCCTTACAGGCAGACACCAAGCTCTGAACGTGCATTCATCACCTCCAGGTGTGTCACGAATTGTGTGTGTGTTGCTCTGCTTGCTTCCCAAATACAAGGGGAGAAAGCTCTGGTCTGTGCAATTTCTTCTTCAGCACTGCAAGCAGTATAAATAAGAATTTTGTTGTTTTAGTATTTGGCTTTCTTACTCGAACTGCAACTGTAGCCTCTATCTGAAAAAGTGCATTTAGTGTATTTTTTTTGGTGGTACTGGATATTTCTTTACCAACACATATTTGCAGTATATAATGTCTATATTCCTTGTGTGGAATAGCATATCTTAACCCCTTTTTATGTCGCCTTTCCTTCCCCCACCCTTCCCTGTTAATCTTGGTCTCCTTCCCATTTGAGAAACATCTGTCTCCCTACTTCCTATTATCTGGCTTTTATTTTGCTCTTCATTTGTAATTTGGGATTCTCAAATAAGAACTATGCAATATTTAAACTTGTGCGTCTGGTTTTCACTCAAAGGGCATGCTTTTCCGCACTATGCTGACTAACTGCTATTTACCCCTAATGCTCTCTTCAGGAAGCCCCCTGAATGTTTCCCTGACCCTCTGTATCTATTCTTATCTCAGAAAATCATAGTAAATTTGCTTCTGGACTCAAGCTTACTCCCTGCTACACACTAAGCTAATTGTACAAGAGCTTTGAATTTTGCAGCATTTAATTTTCAGTGCTTAGCACAGTGGCTGAGCCCTAAAAGAAAAAAAAATATTAAGGAAGAGAAAAGCAATATATACCAATATGTCTTTGTGTGCCAGACAATGATTTAATGTTTTACAGGTTTTACCTAATTAAATCCTCATAACTCTATATAATAGCATTTTAAATAGATAATGACAAAAAACGGTCTAAAGAGACAAATCATGAAGATGATTCAGATGTGTAAGGTTGTCACACATGTTGTCATACAGTGAGAAGTTTAGAGACATGTAGTCATTTAGATGCGCAAAACAGAAACACTCAGGTGGAATAACATCCTGTGTGAAGCTCCCTTACCAAAGAAGCCTCACCTTTCTTAATTCACAGCAAAAATTAGAAGGTAGCCCTTACTCCATACGGAATAATTCTCCTGCATTTAATGAACAAAAGTCAGTCTTTACCTCAATTAAGGCTAACACTCCCAAGCCACTAGCCAGAGTATTTTTGTTTATAGAAATTATGGCATGCAAATTTCTAAAGCCTATCAAAAAATGAGAAAAGGACAACAATCAGTTCTTGGATCTGATTGTCTTAGGTGAAAAGTTAAACAAACTGGTTTGTGAGATAGACATCTCCCAGGACTATCTGCTGATTCTCAAGAAAAACAAATCCCTGAAATTCTGCTGATTTTTAGTCAGTACTGACCATGTAGATTTAAACCAATACTTGCTTTTGCTAAGTCAATTGATTTCCTTTCTCAGAGGCAACATTTTTATTTTCTAACCTACAGCATTTCTACTCCTGACTGGAATATTTTTGCATTTGATTAATGTTTTCATTTGACTTTCAATGAGGTCTCAAAACAGTTTGGCTTGTCATAGTCAAATTATTTAAATATTCCTCTGAAAAAAGAGTATGTGGGAGCTAAAATCAGATTCATGTGAACCTGAAAAGACAGTGGCAACATTCCCTGAACTTATTATATTTTTCTGTCTAAATTAATCAGTTCAAAACTTATTTTATGTTGATGCTCAGTGTCTTCCATACAATAATTGTTGAATGCATTAGTGGAAGAGTTTTAATTTCTTTCTTAGCCGGGAAGTTACACCCTTCTCAATTAAAGTCTGTATTCCTTTCTTAAAATATTCCTTGTGCTTTCAACAGCACAAATATATTATCCCCTCGACTAGTAATAACACAAACTTGCTTTGATCCTTTTAACACACATACTAAGCCTTTATTTTCCCTTCTTGTTATTCTTCACAAATGACCAGAATCATCACAATTATTAATTCATATGTGGTTAGCATTTTATTTTTGTTCAACTTATGTTATTTGAAAGAAAGCTAATGTAAATGAACATATACTATATCATCCCTTTAATATGCTTTTCTTCCAAGCAGAGGATAGAACACAGGGCAATATGCATGATGCATGTTAAGCGATTTCTCTAGTACTGAGCTATAACTACAGTATATATAATAGAATATGCAAACTAATTTAGATATTACGAAAGGTTAAAGGTTTCCTGGGACACAGTGCTAAGAGAGAAGTGAGCTGCAACAAGTATAAGGGATTGCTCTTTTATGAGAGAAAAGTTTTGCTTCTTGAGATCATAGGTGCATTACAGTATATATCTGATAAAATCCCAATTATCATCTTTTAAATACATGAAATGCTTCTTCTCAATTAGGTAAAAGTAAATTGTCTGCTATAACTGGTAAATGTAAAATAGTAAAATTCTTAAAAGAGATATGCAAAGTAAAATGAATTGGCACCTTTTTAATCATGAGCAAAAGGTATTTGTCCTTAATAAAATGTTAAGGAGAAATGAGCATTTGCCAAATAATCTCACTGAGGATATCAAAACCAATTCCAGCTAAAGTAGAAGAATCAACACAACTGAATTGGAAGGAGATAGGTTTACTCAGATGCCATCAATGAATACAAATCTGTATCACTCTAAGGTCAAGACAGTTCTCTGCAAATGTTAGCATTCAGTCAAAAGACTGTAGGCACTGACAGGAAGGCAGATGATAGATCGTCTTAGAGATATGTGTTTACCTTCTTTCTATCCATTGCTCATGGATTCTAGTCTGATGGAAAGGATATTCAGTACCGGCTTCTACTTCTTAGACAAATATGAAAGGGACTGAACAACAAAGCAAAGTCTCAGAGTATTTACATATCATTCAAAAACCAGGAGATTAAATATATCATCTCACGTATAATATCTGAAAAGCATTGTACACAGCATTGTTTATTAAAAGCATATGCTGTTAGAGATGCAATATTAAAATGTGTCTTTCTGAGAGATGCATCTATGAGAGCTAAAAAATGTTAGCCAGATAAAATTTATAATCAAGATAATGAGAATGAGATTATGTAAACAATATGATACACAAAGAAGATAAAAATCAGTATCTCCTAAAAATTATAACTGTGAGGCAACTTAACATGATCTCAAGGTGAAAATATGCATCAAACAGGTACCTTATAAAAGGTATTCTTATGTATACTTTGATCAAAAGTAAATTTAGCCCAAATTCAGATAAATGAATAAATCAAAATTAGTTAGCAGAAGGAAATTAGTAATGTTAATGTTAAAACTTCAAAAATAAAACAGTGAAAGTAGTTGTGATAAACCGAAACTTCCTTTGATGAACATGACTCAGAAAGGTTGGCATTTGGTTAGTGTTTATTTATTTTTGCTAAACTCAGCTGACTATTGAGCACCTTCACTCACTCTCAAGTCAAGGGAGCTGTAGTCATTTCAGAAAACCAAGTTTTTATTGAAAACATTAAAGTTTCTATAGACAGGCTATAGACATGACATGCCATGTGTGTACATTCTTCTAGTTTGCTCAATACATTTGATGAATATTTTTTTTCT
>PVIC010002431.1:0-77634 GCA_004025085.1 Thryonomys swinderianus
GTGTGTGGGGCAGAAAAGGGGCTGAACAACAATAATCTATCTGTGGCTGCTTGCGAGCATAACTTAATACTCTGCAGCACCTCCATGTCAAGCACTTCAGCACATTAACAGCAGGTGCCACTGTCACTTCCTCTCAGGACCAGGTCTTTAGTCCACTCCCCAGTCCCCTAACATCTGGCCCAGGACAGGACCTCAGATTTGCCCAGACAACTCCAATTCACCCCTTTGCAAAATGGGCATGTGCCAGGCAGACAGACAGCACGACGAGAGAGGAAAAACAGCAACAGAGCCCAGGAGGGGCCGGCAAGAGCTGCAATGGGCTCCTAGGGGCACATTACCCGTCCGGCACTGCCCAGGCTGTCCTCGTCAGACTCTGACTTCCGGTTGCCGTTCGAGTGGCCCTGGGTAGAAGCAGAGATTGAGATCTATGGGTCAAACCTGCTCCCAGGAAACTCCCCGGGGAACAGGCCCTCAGTGCCACACACAGGCGGCCCTCAGTACCCACCCAGATAAATAGGAGCCTCTGCAGCCATTTGGAAGGGCTGCTGGGTCGCAGGCAGACGGGGCACACTGGTGTGGGCACAGCACCCCCTTCCCTCTCCAACCCAGAGGCTGGGGTCCTAGACAATCTGAGGGGCCCTAGGCAGCAGAGCCACTGCAGCTCCTCCTGCCTGGTTGCTGAGTGCAGTCACACAGCAAGAGCCAGAAGCTGCCACAATGGCCTTGATGCACAGCCTCGATGTTGGCACATGGTGAAGACCCCAAATACGTGGGACCCCCAGAGGCCACCCTCACCTGAAGGCTGCCAGAGGCTATGCTTCTAAGCCTGGCCCCCCTGCCCTCCCCCACCAACACTGGTCCAACCTGTACTCAGTATCCTCTTAGCAACCAAAGGCTCCAGCTCCACCCTCCAACCGCTCCCCTTCCTGGTCCACATCACCCTGTTTTATCTCCCTCCTTGCTTTTATCCTTACCAGAAGCAATCTTGTTAGTTTACCACTCATTTTACTTCCCCACCTCTCAGCTTTTTACCCTTCCAGAGGACAACTGAGGCAAAAGGAACTCTTTTCTTTCTTTTTTTTTTTTTTTTTTTTTTGGTTTTTTGAGACAGAGTCTCGCTATGTAGTTCAAGCTGGTCTTGAACTTACTATATAGCCCAGGCTGGCCACAAACTTGTGGCAATCTCCTGCCTCAGCCTCCCTGAGTGGTGGGATGACAGGTGTGCACCACTGTGCCCCACTAGCAACAGGAAGTCTGTTCACATTGCCTGGGGCAGGGGCTTACGTGTTCTTGGGGCTCAGGCTCATCCAGGTCACCCCGCCTCTCGCTGGGGCATCCACTGTCCCCACTGGCCTCAGAGTCCTGTGGAAAGAAGACAACCTCAGGGTGGGGAGAACACTCGGCTGTCCCCGGCCCTGGCTTTCTTTCCTTTCTTCCACCACCTCCTGCGTCCTCCTCCTGCCCCACTGGCTGGGGACAGAGACTGCAACACAGCAGCAAAGAGCCTGGGCCTGAACGTTACTCACCAGCTGCAAGCTGGGCAGCTGTTCCATGTCTCTGTGTGCCCGTTTCCTTGGCTATGGGACTCATTTTAGCACCTCCGTTAGAGGGTAGTGAGAAGGAGCAGAGGCGTCACCCTCTGAGGACACAGGTCCCCCCAGGGCCGCTATTATCAGTTGTCCCCACCTCCCAGGCAGAAAATGAAGGATGGTTTAAGCCCCCCCACACACACAAACACCGCACTGGGAACTAACTAATTTACAACAGTGAAGCCCTCTGCCAAAACTGCACACACCTCTTGAACATATTTTTTTTTATCTCCTAGATATGAGTTATATTCTGAAAGGAAATTGGCACCATTTAGAATCTTTAAACATGGAGTTCCAACAGTGTCTGCATAAAGATATCATTAGTCACCTAATACATTCATTTTCTTCCTCCTCCTAGGAAATATTTCAATAAATAAAAATCAAGAAAGCCAAAATAAACTCCTTTGAGCCTACTGCCCAAGTTTAAATCTTCAGATTTTTACTTTTTTTTTTTTCCTTTTTGAGACAGGGTCTCACTTTGTAGTTCAGGCTGGCTCTGAGCTCACTATGTAGTCCAGGCAAGCCTCGAACTCAGCAATCCTCCTGCCTCTGCCTCCTGAGTGCTGGGATTACAGGCGTGAGCCACCACGCCCGGCACTCAGATTTTTACTTTTTAAAAGGAGTTAAAACATCACTTTTTCCTGGGACACTGAGGCAGGAAGATCATGAGCTCAAGTCTAGTCTGGTCAGTTTAATGACTTAGCAAAGACCCTGTCTCAAAATGGAAAAAAAAATGAATTTGAGGTTTTTTTTTTTTTTTGAGACAGGGTCTCACTTTGTAGTTCAGGCTGACCCTGAGCTCACTATGAGGCCCAGGCAAGCCTTGAACTCACAGCAATCCTCCTGCCTCTGCCTCCCGAGTACTGGGATTACAGGCATGAGGCACCATGCTCGGCACTGTGGTGTGTGTGGTATTGATTGCTGGTGGGTATGAGCCATCACGGCCAGTATTATTATATGTGGTTTAACCAAGGATTGAACCAGGGACCTGGTGCTAGTTAGGCAGGTGCTGGAACCACTGAGATAAATCTCCAGCCCAAATTTGAGCTCTTGACATACTGTAAAGTGTGAGCACACTGTAAAGTGTGATGCTGGAATCTACCAATGTGACATTTCTGCTGAGTCTGTTCATCTACATTTTTAATTTAATGCCATAATATACCTTAGGGTGACTGTAAACACCTGGCCTCTAGTTTCTCACCACAGAGTGGAGCTTATGCTGTGGAAAACTTTCTGCCTGTCCAGTTAGAGAGACTCAGCTTCCAGGAACCAACCAACCACACGTATGGGCAAAGCTGCCCCAGGGCTGAAACTGGCATGTGCTAGAAGGTGGCACTGTTGCTGCAGAATGCTTGTTCCCTGACCATGTCCAGGGCACCCCTGGACTGAGGGCCTCCTGGAGGAAGGCTTTGCTGCCCAGCCCCATGCCCTCCCAGGTGCCCAGAGGACACCAGGGCAGGCTGTCCACCTGGATCTAGTTAGCCCTCAGTTCCCACAGAGAACACCTACTCCTCCCACTCTGCCTTCCCCACTCACCCGGTGGTTGTGCAGGTGGTCATGGTCTTTGGGTGCCATGTTATCGGGGTCTCCAAACACTGGCCAGTCTGGACAGACAGACAGAGACAATGAGCTGATTTCACTGTTGGAACAGTCACAGGACTGCATCTGTCAGCAAGCCTTGTTTTTATTTTTTTTATTTTTTTGAGACAGGGTCTCACTTTGTAGTTCAGGCTGGCCTTGGGCTCACTACGTAGCCCAGGCAAGCCTCAAACTCAGCAATCCTCCTGTCTCTGCCTCCCAAGTGTTGGAATTACAGGCGTGAACCACCACACTCAGCACTGTGGTATGTGGTACTCATTGCTGGTGGGCATGACTCACCATGCCCAGCATTGTTGTATGTGGTTACCAGGGATGGAACTCAGGACCTTGCACTTGTGAGGCAGGCGCCAGAACCACAGAGCTAAATCTCTGGCCCCTTGTTTTTAATTTTTAAAGACAGGCACAGAATGGGAGGATGTTGTCTGTCAGGGTGGGGGCTGCATTTCTTTCTTGAACAGTTATTCAAAGGCTGTCCTGTGCCAGCTCAGGGTGCTTGAGCAACCATTGCACCTGTGCCTGCTCAGGGCCATAAGGCAACTAGATGGTTAATGTGCATAGGTGCCTGGATCTGAATGGGGGGCAGCTGTGAAGGGAGAAGAGTTAAAGGGCTTCATGTCCTGGTAATTCTCTAGCTTTGCCTCCCACCCTAAGCCCTCCTGAGCCACATCTTTGTGGCTACCTGTTTCCATTAAGTGTGTAAGAATGGGGGTGGGTGCCCAGCTCTGTGGTAGAGTGCCTAGCAGGTACAAGTCCCGAGTTTAAGCCCTATGAAAAAGACAGTGATGGAAGGAGGGAGGAACAAAGACTGTAAGAACTGATTCAACATTTTAAAATAATTGACCAAAAGAATCAAAACTACAGCCAGGGATAGTGGCACATGCCTGCAATCCCAGATACTAGGTAGGCCAAGGCAGGCTGGAGGATCACCTGAGCCCAGAAGCTGCAGGCAACATAGTGAGACTCCATCTCAAAAACAAAACAAAGCAAAACAAAACAAATTTAGCTCAGTGGTTCTGGCACCTGCCTAGTAAGTGCAAGGTTGCTAGGTGTGATGCCCAGTTTGATCCCCAGTAACCACATACAACAATTCCAGGCATGGTGACTCACACCCACCAGCAATCAGTACCACACACTCCAATGACAGGCGTGGGGCTCATGCCTGTCAAGTGGCTGGAACTATTTACTCTCTTGCCCTTTAAGGCAAACTTTGCTGCCCTCTGCTCGGGAGGTCTCCACTAGGAATATCATAAAGAGTGCCACGTGTGGACATTAAGGTCGACCCTCGCGCTGAGCCTGCACAGCTGAAGTAGACAGCCATGCTGTCTTCCACTGCCTCAGCCCAAAACCAAGAAGAAACAGTGATTCTGCTTTTCTCCTCTGACCCATTAATATGGTAATAGATTCTCTAATGTTGAACAATCCTCCAATTTAAGTGTGACAGACTTTCAAGATACTTAGTTTTGGCTTTTTATACTTTACAGAAATATATATTTATATGTATAATATGTATGGAAGATAAATGTACACATTTGTAAATATATGAAAGATAATTTTTTTTTTGCTTTTGAGACAGGGTCTCGCTTTGTAGTTCAGGCTGGCCCTGAGCTCACTATGTAGCCCAGGCAAGCCGCCACAAACTCAGCAATCCTCCTGTCTCTGCCTCCCGAGTGCTGGGATTACAGGCTGAGCCACCACGTCCGGCACTGTGGTATGTGGTGTTGACTGTTGGTGGGCGTGAGTCTCCACGCCCAGCATTATATGTGGTTACCGGGGATCAAACTCAGGACCTTGTGCTTGCGAGGCAGGTGCCAGAACCACTGAGCTAACCCTCCAGCCCCGTAGATAAATGTATATATTTATATATAAATATGTATATATGTATATGGTGGATAAACATATGTAAATGGTTTAATATTTTATTCAGAAATACATATGGACATAAATATATATTTATAAATGTAAATATACTTTGATTATATATTTATTAATATAAATGTATATTTTGTAAATATAGATATATTTGGGATATAATTTTTTTTGGTGTTCTGTCAATTTTTGTATAAGAGTTTGCAAGTTTAATAAAGCACAATCAAAAATGAATGCTACCTTGTTTTTTATAATAGAGACTGTTTTCATAACATTTGGATGAGCTATTGCTGTGTTAAAAGTTCACTGGAACAATTCACCCATAAAAGCACCACAGCCATGACTCTTCCTGACAGCCTGTCTGATTCTCGCACACAAATGAAAACCAGTTTCACCTGGCTCAACCTGATACCTGTCCCCGCCCCATCACAAGGACCAGGGGCCCAACCATCACTCACAGAAGAGGTCCAGTTTCTGGTTGTGTGGGGTGGCTGGAGAGGGGGATGAAGAGAGCGAGTCAAAGGTCATGTCGCTCAGGGTCTCGTCTCCAGAGTTCTCTGAAAGGCGAAGGAGCAGCGGGGGCCGGCTGGCTGACAGGGTTCTCACTCGGGGGCTCCCACACTTCTCCTCTGTTCCCCTCAACATGGTCTTGGCTGATTGCTGGGGACATTAATGGGACAGTCGTGTCATCCAGGCACTTTCTGGGGGATGGAAGGGGCTCTTCGTGCTGTTCCCTCTACCCTTGAGCCCTTCCAGCCAGTGGTTTACACACACCTAACAGAACATCTTAAAAAAGAAAGAAAAATCAGCACAGGATTACCCCCCAGCAGCCGGGAAGGGGCATTTGGGGTGGAATTCCATGAGTGACTCCATGAGTCACCAGCATGCTGGTCCCACTTTATAGCCAGCCTTGAGCCAAAGAACATGTCTCAGTACATGTCCAGGATCCCAAGCTGGTCTTTGCCAATAGCACCTGCCATCTGCTCCATGTAGGGTGTGTGTGTGTGTGTGTGTGTGTGTGTGTGTGTACACTCTCACCTTGCACACAGCAAGATGCTCAGAGAACCAGGTCTAACTCTAGCCCACTCATTTACCAACATATCACACAATCATACACCACATGCTTCCACTTCTCGACCTGCCTCTTTTCCTCACTCTGGTCATGAATAGGCCCAACTCAGGCAGATGACAGTGTCTCTTGTGGAGACAGAGAGAACTTGGTGTGCTGAGTTGGAGTGTTCAGGCTGAGCAGATGGGATGGATCTTTCCCTCAGTTAAACATTTCTGGGCCACAGGGAGGTAGGGCTTCCCATCTGGGTGGCAGAAGGACTGGCCAGGAGGAGCGGCTTCCTACTGGGTACCCACCAGCAGCTTGGTGTTCTTGTTCACTGCATCCTGCTCCCGTGGAGAGAGGTCAAAGGGGGCCAGGTCCATGCTCTTACAAATGCGGTTGCAGGCGTGAGAGTAGAAGAAAAGAGCCATGCCCCGTACACCTGCGGACGGAGTGGGGTGTCAGAACAACAGAGGAGGTGACACAAACATGGCCAGGGCAGGCAGAAAACTGAGCTGGAAGGGACCAGACACCCCAAAATCCCACCTCAATGAACCATGGTCTCAGCCTGTCTCCTCAGATGTGCAAAGAAGTTTCAGGTTTCGGTGTGGATCATGGTCATCATGAAAACTACTGGTTTTCCCCCTCTTACCCAGGTTGCCATCTCCGAAGTCTGTGCCTGCCTCGGTGTGAATCTGTGGATCGGTATAGAGGTCACCCACACCCTGGATGTCCACCACAATCAGCTGATGGCCAGAACGCTCAAACGTGAAGTGGCTGAAGGCCTGGGCAGGGCACAAGTGGAGAAAGATGACTGGAAGAAGCTGTGTGGATCCTGGCAGCCACTATGCTGGGGTCCCAACACCCTGGTCTGCCCATGCTGGGGGTTTTCTCCAAACGGAGGAATCACAAGAGGAAAAGACAAGGAAAGGAGCCCTGTTTAGTTCTACAGTGATACAGGTCTGGTGGCCATCTAAGCCTGCTAATAGAAGCGGGTACCAGGTGACAGTGTTACCATACAGTTCCTTCAGAATGCTCTGAGGGGTATGAATGGGGGGCTCTGAGAATGTGAGACCTTATACCCACAGGGGTCCTCCCTATGGGAGCTGGACCTAGCCAGGCTTCACCTCAATGAACTGGATTAGACAGAGGGCAGAGGTAGAGGCAAAGCAAGCACAGGGGCCCACCTGTGGTGTTAGGCGGATGTTGTCATCACGGACAAATCCTGAGTTGGAGTTGTACTTGATGTACTTCCCCTCGATGTAGTGCTCCAGGTGGAAGAGGGGTTTCCCGGGTCTTTCCTTCAGCTCAATGATGCACATTTGCATGATGTCCACCTGGCAGGAGGTCAGGTGGGGATCAGGGTGGGGGCTCAGAGAGGCGTGCCCTCTTCTACTCAGGCTCAGATCCTGGTTCCACCACTTATTAGCTCTCTGTGGCAGGAACTGCTGATTATCAGTAGAATCCATGCTCCCTTTTTTCCTTTTAGAATGAAAGCCCTGATCTCTGAATTTCAATAGAATGCATAACCAGGATGTACTATAAAGAGCATGTTGCTTGGCCTCCCTGGCAGCTAGGTGAAGTGATATGACCATATCTAGCCAATGAGAAGTGAGCAGCAGCAATGCTATGACAGCAGCTTCCCTCTGAGACTCAGAACTGACCTCATGGTCCACAGTAACTATGGATGGCAGAAAATAAGAAAGAAGGAAGCAGGGCTCTGAATGACTTCAAGGATGCAAGGCACCAGGCCATTGATAGCTGATCCTTAATGTAAGACTGATATACAAGTGCAAAAGAAACCATTATGTGATATATATTTGTAGATTTGTTCACTAGCAACTTAACCTGTGCCTTACACTAATATGGTAAATTTGGGCAAGATAGTTGAGTTTTCTTTTTTCTTTTTCTTTTCTTTTTTTTTTTTTGAGATAGGGTCTCGCTTTGTAGTTCAGGCTGGCCTTGAGCTCACTACATAGCCCAGACAAGCCTCGAACTCACAGCAATCCTCCCGCCTCTGCCTCCCAAGTGCTGGGATTACAGGCATGAGCCACCATGCCTAGCACTGTAGTTTACCTTTCTGACTCCACTGCCTTACCTGTAGAGAGGAAACTTCTCATTAGTACAAAATTTAAATTTGTGAATACATGTATCTATAAATGAGTCAGTCAGTGGCTGGGACATTATTATTCTCAGTAGACAATTCTTTTCATACATAGGAGAAAGTATATACATACTCTGTTTTGTAAAGTGGCGTAGGAAAGACCCATAACTTATAGCTCTGTCTTGTTACACAATGACTCAGTCCTGGCACCTGTCACATTCAATGCCACCCATAGCAGGAAGGCAACCAGTGCTGGTTCCCCCAGAAAATGTCTTACCAGGGAGACCCAGTTACCGCAAAGTGATGACAGCTGAAAAGGCAAAGGAGCTCAGAGCTGAGGCCAAGAACTTCCTCAAAAGGTAAAAGATCTGGCGGGGCAGGAAAAGGCGGGAGATGGGGTCTCAGAATGTTCCCATGCCAGTACCAGCTCTGTCCCTACAAGGAAGGACCTGGCAAAGCCACCTGCTTGGCTAGCAGGTTCACTGGGGGGAGGGGTGGTGGCATGGGCTGAGTGGACAGGTAGTCCCTCACAAACCACGGCACTTATCTCCTTCCCCTAACTCAACTGCATTATTATTTACAGGACACCTAGGTGCCCAGGGACAGCAATGAACAAAATAAACTAAATCCCAGCCTTTGGGGAAAGCACCTGACATATTAACTGAATGAATAAGAATCTCAGCACTAACTGCTCCAAAGAAAAGAAAAGAGAAACAACCCAGAAAAACATAGCAGACAGGTGTGAAGGGCAACTTGAGTGGGGGTAACTACCGAGCAGGGGGCACAGAGCTGAAACCTGAACCACAAGAAGGATGCGCCACACAGGGGCTGGGGAGCCAAGGGACACGTGCCGAGAGCACATCCAGGTCAAAGGTCCTGGAACAGGTACAGGCTTGGAAAGGAGGACGCAGGAGACCAGGCCAGAGTCCAGCGAGGCACCAAGGAGCTCAGCCCTTGAGAGTGGCCTGTTGTTTCCTAAGGCCACCCCAGACCAAGTGTGCTCAGTCAAAGGTCTTGAGAATAGCAAGTGCTAATTCTCAGAAGACAGGGTTTCCTAAGGCATCTGGAGTCAGGGCCTTGGACCCAGGAGGTGCTCAAATAATGGCATAGCTGGGCTATGAACCACAGTGGGGCAGCAGCTTGGAACAGTGATTCTTCAAGTTCCCAACGGTGCTGGAAGTTGTGCTGGCCCCAGTCAGCACATCTGGGGGCTCAAGGGAAGAGGCCAGCCTGGCTGACGATGGGAAGGCCTGGATTTGAGCCCTGGCTCCATCTCTGCCAGGATGGTTAAGTCACTGAATCTCGCTGAGCCCCAATACGGCATCTACGCTCCCTCCTTCTGTTTTTTCTCTGGAGCTACCCTGTCCCCCAGCCTTAGTACATGAGGTCTGGGTGAAACGCTCTGCTCTCCAGCTCTAAGGGTGGGGCTCAAGGTTTAGGCCTGCCCCCAATCTGCATATTCCCCCCACCTTGGTCACTGTGATTGGCTTAGATCCTAGCATCTGCCCTAATAAGAGCCAATGAAATTCAGTTCTGAGGCTGGAACATCTGGGAGAATAGGTGCTGTTATTCCAACAAGGTTGCTGAGAACACGGACAGCCAGCCTGCAGCTCCAGTGGGCTAACACCCCATGACAGTGCAGTGACAGGAGACCCTGTCAACATAGAGCACCTAGCCAGAGCTGAGAGGACAGTCCCGATGACTTTGGGCCTGGATGTAGCCATGCCTGTAGTGGGTACTGTTTTCCACTGCATACAACAGTGAATTTCCTTTTGGGGTCAAACCAGTCTAAGTGGGTTTCAGTATTTGCAAAACTTCTACTAGTGGATTACATCTGTAAATGGAAATAAAAGCCCTCTCACCTTAGAACTCTGTTTTTAGGAGCAAACAGCTCTCTGCATATAGAATGTGGCTCAGTATGTTCATTAAATGGTTCAGTGTTATTAACCACTGGAAGGTGAGAAAAGATTCTGGCCCCTCCTCCCCAGACACTGTCTCCGGGTCCTCTGGGGTGGAGAAGAGGCAGGTGGGGGTGCCACGCACCTGCTTGGGGGGCTTGTGCCGGTTATATTCTTCCCCCCAGAGCTTGGCCTCCATCTGCAGACGCACATCCTCGAAGTACACATCCCTAGCCACCGTCTCAATGTAGCGTTTTGCCACGTAGTTGGAGGCTCCCTTCCACTGCTGGGCATGCAGGAAGTTGGAGAGTTTCTTCCTGCAGGAGGCAGCAGAGGGCTGTTGGATACTCTGGGCCTCACTGTGGACACAGTCCCTGCTCCTCAGGATGGCAAGACCCACTGAGGCCCACTACAACCTTCCAAGACCTGGAAAGGGGGCTACTGGTCACTTTAGGATCTCCAGCCCCTTTCCCTTAACCTCCAAACTTGGGAGGAGAGTAGTGGGTACTCCCTGTATCTCCCGAGTCTGTCCCCGTAGGTAGGCCCAGTGTGTGTCCAGCAGAGACCAAACGGAGAAGAGCTTGGGCTACAGGGAAGCAGAAGCCACCGTCTCCAGTCCTTGGCTGAAAACGTCCCAGTGTCCCAGACCTTAGGAGCCTGAGGAGCTCGGGCAGCCCCAGCACAGGATGATCACTTACGTCCTGAAGCACTCCCTCATGGCTCCGCGGCCGAAGGGCTGAAAAACACCACACAGAGGCTTAGCAGTCCCAGCTCCCAGGCGGAAGACGGCCCCGCAGACATCACCTACCCCCATCACAAGCCCACTGTGCCCCCCCACCCCCATCCACCCAGTGCCAAAACAAGCTGGGCCTGGAGCCTAGAGCTGCCCCTTCACAGGCCAACTGTTGGGAAGACGCTCCCTCCCTATGTCAAAGCCTGCTTTCCTAGTCCTGTCTGTGCTAGAAAGAAAGCTGAAAGGCCAGTGCAGTAGCACATGCCTATAGTCCCAGCAACACAGGAGGCTGAGGCAGGAGATTTGCCTGAGCCCAAGAGTTCAAGGCAACATAATGACACCCTGTCTGCTCCCCTCCCTTCCTTCAGTACCCCTCTTCCCTCTTTGCTTCCCTCCCTTTCTTCCTTTTTTATTTCCTTTTTTTCTTTTTAAAGACAAGGTCATGTATAGTTCAAGGTGGGCTTGATCTCACTACGAAGCCCAGGCTGGTCTCAAACTCACAGTGAGACCCCTGCCTAGGCTTCCTGAGAGCAGGAATCAAGGGTCTTTCTAAGTCATGAAATTGCTTGGGCTGGGCTTAAACTTTTGATCCTCCTGCCTCAGCCTGTGGGGATTTGGGCCATGGGCACCCGTCACCATTTAGACCATGAACACTCCCAAGAGGCCAGTGCTGAAAGTGTGGGTGTCAGTCCATGGCGCACCCTGGGGCAGCAGAACCACTACAAGGTGGGACCTACTGGACAGGCTCTCAGTCACTCGGGTGCACTCCTGTGGGGAGTTACTGGGACCCCAGACCCCTCCACAGGGGCTCCTGCCATGACCCATGGTGCCATGGACTAGGGGCTGGACGCTTGAGACCACAAGCCAAATGGGCCTTTCCTCTTTCAGACATGATCTCAAGTCCTCTGTCACAGGACAGAAGCCGACCAAACCACTGCTCAGAGAAAGAAGGAAGGAACTTAGATTGTCTATCAACAGTCCACTGGATAAATCAACTGGTATTCATTTGGTGAAATATTACACAGAACGGGGCCGGAGGGTTAGCTCAGTGGTTCCGGCGCCTGCCTTGCAAGCGCAAGGTCCTGAGTTCGATCTCCGGTAACCACATATAATGCTGGGTGTGGAGACTCACGCCCACCAACAATCAACACCGCATACCACAATGCCGGGCGTGGTGGCTCACGCTTGTAATCCCAGCACTCGGGAGGCAGGGACAGGAGGATTGCTGAGTTCGCGGTGGCTTGCCTGGGCACCATAGTGAGCTCAGGGCCAGCCTGAACTACAAAATGAGACCCTGTCTCAAAAAAAGCAAAAAAAAAAAAAAATTACACAGAACGAACACAAAATGTTAAGCAGAAGAAGCCATACTCAAAGAATCCACGTTTTATGGCCCAGTTTATATGAAGTATAAAAACTAGCAAAACTAATCTGGGAGAAGAGAATTCCTTCCTTAGAGGAGGAAGCAGGGACTGAAGGTTTATGGGGACACTAGTTATATTCTGTTTCTAAATCTGGGCTGATCATATACTATGCCCATTTTTTTTGGTCTTTGTTTTTGTTCTTTGAGGCAGGGTCTCACTGTGCAGTTCAGGCTGGGCTTGAAATCACTATATAGCCTAGGCAGGATCCCACGAAGATCCTCCTGTCTCAGCCTTCTGAGTGCTGAGATAATGGACGTGTGTCACCATACCCACTACTTGCCCACTTTTGCAAAATTGAGCTTTTTGTTTCCTTTTCTTTTTAGTACTGAGATGAAACCCAGAACCTCATGCATGCTAAGCACATATTACCACTGAGCTATAATCCCAGCTAATATACTTTTCTGTATGTTACTCTTTAAAAAGCTTCCCAGTGGCTGGGGATTTAGCTCAGTGGTTCTGGCATCTGCCTGGCAAGCACAAGGTCCCGAGTTCGATCCCAGTAACCACACACCACAATGCTGGGCATGGTGGCTCATGCCTATAATCCAAGCACTTAGGCAGAGGTAGGAGAACTGCTGAATTTGAGGCTGGCCTGGGCTACATAGTGTGTTCAGGGCCAGTCTAAACTATAAAAGCAAGATCCTGTCTCCAAAAAAAAAAAAAAAGGCTGGCCAGGTGTGGTAGCCCACACCTGTAATCTCAGCACACAAGAGGCTGAGGCAGGATGACTACTATGAAGTTGAGGACAGTCAGAACAACTACATGGGGAGACTCTCAATAATAAGAAGAGGGAAGAAGAGGAGAAGAAGGTGGGCTGTAACCAGCACAAATTTACTTAACAGCACAATAATAGGTAGTGATTGCCAATTTTTAAAAATAAATTTGTATGTTCACAATTAACTGGTTTTTCAATAAGAGTGCTGGGAACAATCTTGATGTTTGGTATCAGAGTCGTGAAATGTCTAGAAGAGACCAGTCTGCAGGGGCAGAAAGGAGAGGTTGTCGGGTTTGAGAGAAGAAGAAATAAAGAGTGACCCTAACAGGCAGGGGGTTTCCCTGGGAAGCATGACAGTGTTCTGGAACTGATGGTGCTGAGGGCTGCACAACTCTGCATATTCTAATAATCTACCAAGCTCTATGTATAAAGAGAGAAAATTGTACGTTACACTGGCACCTTGCTTTACAAACGTAATCCTGTTCTTTCTTATTTATTTATTTATTTATTTTTGAGACAGGGTCTCACTTTGTAGTTCAGGCTGGTCCTGAGTTCACCATGTAGCCCAGGCAAGCCTCGAACTCACAGCAATCCTCCTGCCTCTGCCTCCTGAGGGCCGGGATTACAGGCGTGAATCACCATGCCTGGCATTGTGGTGTGTGGTTACTGGGGATCAAACTCAGGACCTTCTGCATGCAAGGCAGGAGTCAGAAAAACTGAGCCAAACCCCAGGCCCTTTTTTCTTTCTTTTTTGAGACAGGTTGGCCTTGAACTCATATGTAGCTCAAACTGGCCTCAAACTCCAGGTAATACTCATGGCTCAGCTTCCCAAGTACTGGCCTGCACACCCAGCATGAATTTAATTCTTCCCACTATTCTGGTCACAAACCAAATTGGCTAAGAAGTCAATCAAAGTCAATTGTCAGGTTTAATGTTGACATTAGAGTCAAATTTGATTCAGTTCTTGTCCAATTTAGTTTGTGGCCAGAATTCTGAAAAGAATTAAGTTCCCATATATGAATATACCACAACAAGGCTACTACAAAAAATACAACACATAAGCAATAGCAGAGAAAAAACCCAAAGTTTAAAAAAAATCGAATAAAGTAGTAGTTGAGGAGCAGAAGCTGTAGAGACTGAAGTTGGTTTGAGAAAGTCCTCGTCTACTGTCCCACCAGCGCTGAGGAACCTGCTCACCTCGGATGCCATCTTGATGACAACCTCATCTTCTTGCCACTTCCCGGTGACAGCATTGTACCTGCGGAGACCAGAGCCCACTCAGGATGTGACACTGTAACATGATCCCATCCATCGAGGCTCACTCTCCACCTGACCTGGACCTCAGGGCAGGCTGTGGAAATCCTCCCTCCCTCCTGGGCCCCTCACTCCATTTCTTCACACTGTCCCTTCTCCAGCCTGCCCACTTTTTACCAACTCCCCCATACTGGCTTCTGCCATCTTCTGTCTTGTTCTGCAGAGACTCCTCTACTGGCCTATAACTCCACAAAGAAACCCTGGCTCTTGTACATCACAGGGCCTGGTGAGTTTAGATACTTAAACACATTGGAAAAATACACATACACCCTTACTGTAGATGGTCTATGGAACAAACAATACATCCCAGGTAGGAGGGTGGCAGTACCCTCCATCTTGCCAGGCAACTGGGCTAACTGCAATCCTGGTAGCTAGACACATGTCCCAAAAAGTAAGGACTATCCCAGTGCAGGCATAGGAAGGGAAGGATCCTGCCTCTGAGTCCAACCAGGAAAGGTGTGCTGGGTGCACGCCTATGGTGGAGAGAGATGGAGGCAGAAGGTTCTGGAAAGAGATAGAGAAGGTTCTGGAACATTTCCATCTCTCCTCTCTGAGGAACCCTCTTTTCCAGAGAACACATAGCTCTAGGCCTGGCTGGTCCTGAGACAGGTCTGCCTGCTAGAAACTTCCTCAGCTCAGTGGGTCACTAATGTCTAAACCTCCCCTGGGCTGAGGTATTCTTATCTCGGGCTAGAGGCCTCCCTGTCCCACTTCTCTGGGAGGGTAGACTCCAGAACACTCCTAGCCTGACAAACAGGTTTCCCAGAGCCTGGAAACCTCTGCAAGACAAAACAAGCTGAGCCCGGCAGGTAACCTCCCCACTCAGAGGGGGGAGGGCCTTCCACAGCCCCAGATCAGTCACAACGAGCCCACAGTAATAAACGGCCAATAAATGACCACAGGGATTTAATTACTAGACAGAGATGAAGGTCAGGGAGGTGATCCTCCTTCCCCTCTACGCTGTGAGGCTCCAGACGCTGGAGGACAGAGTATGAAGCCTCGCGGACGCAACCGCCAACATCACAAAGACAAGGAGGTGCCACATTCACCGAAAGCTCACGACGTGCTGGGGGCAACCTCCCGGCAACCTAGAGGTTGCTACAGACATCATGCCCGTCTTTCTAGAAGGGAAACTGAGGCTCGGTAATCTGCCTGAGAATCAGGATTCAAATGAAGGGTGGCTTAAATAGAACCTTGCTCTCAACAAGCTTAAATAGAACCTTGCTCTCAACAATAACCCACGTGGACAGGGATATCTGTTCCCAGCGGTCACAGGCTAGCTCCTAAAAAGACTGGGAAAGGAGGAGGAAGCCTCCTCTTTAGAAATCTTTCCCTTGGACAGCAATGGTGCAGTTAATGTGTTGAGACAATGGAGCTACAAGATGGAACTAGCCTGGATTCCAAGCTGCCCTGAAGAGCTGCTCCATCCTCAGCCAACTTCAAACACAAGAAATATACTTCTGCTGCACAAGGCCGCTGGGCCAGTTGATGCTGGGATCTAGCTCAGCCTACCTGTGTGCTGTGTGCCTGAAGGACAACTAGAGGGATGTGGCGAGATACACAGGGTGCCAGGAGTGTGTACACACAGAGAGTGGCTGCTATTTTATGGGCTGAATACTCCCTTATCCAAATGCCTGGGACCAGAAGCATTCCAGACTTCAGAATGTGGCACTTGCATAGTGTTTGTCTGTTTGTTTATTTGTACCAGGGATCGAACTCAGGACCCTGTATGTGTGAGGCAGGCATGGTACCACTAAGCTAAACCCCCAGCCCTGGCTCTTGCATGGTCTTGATTAACTGGACATCACTATTTGAAAATCCAAAGTATTCCAAAATCTGAAAGTTGGGTTTCTAGATTGGGAGCCGCCTGTGTTACTGCTTTCTCTTGACCCCAAGGAACTCGGGCCTCCCCAGCTGTGAACAGGGACAGGTCCCCCGCCCTGCCAGGACCCCTCAAAGACCCCAGACGAGCTGCTGACCTGTAGCGAGTAGCATTTTCTTTGGCGATGTCCTCCAGGTGGAACTCAGCCCAGGGGTCGGGCATGAGCTTGGCCTTCTCGATGGCGTGCTTCCAGGCCTCCTACCGAAAGCAAAGGGAGCATGAGGCCCTGTTTGGGTGAGGCTCAGCCTCCTCTTACCTTCCCCTGCAACAGAAGCCAAACCATCCACTAGCCTTTCAGGAATGGCCTCCAAGAGACATCATGTGCTCTTACAGCCACAGCCTCCTGTGGAAAGAAAGATACCTCTTAATCACACAGCGCCTCCCTTGAGACCCTCCTTAGCTGCAGCCAAGAAGGGGAGGAGAAGTGAAAAGAAAATAGAAACACAACCAGCCCATGGCAACAAGAAGAGACCATTTCACCCGTCAGACTGGCAAACATTACAGTGAGTCTAACCAGTTTAGCCAGTGAGAGAATGAATATGGGGAAACGTGTACTGTCACCTACAATCAGTAGGATAAACTATTCCTACAAGGTAATCTGCCAAGGTATAATTAAAGGGGGGGGGGCTGGGAATTTAGCTCAAGTGGTACCGCACCAGCCTTGGACACAGAAGGGCTGGAGTTTGATCCCTGGTACCAAAAACAAAAACAAACAAACAAAAAAACTTGAGTATGTGAGCACGCAAATGTAAGAAATGCCCAGTAACTATAGGAAACCAAATCCAGCACAAAAGTCTGTCTGTGGGGAATGGTTAAGTGCATTTTTTATTATTTCCATTAAAAAGGCTAAGGGGCCCCTCTAGAAGACGGCACACCCATAGTACAGTGGGAAGTCTTGGTCCTGCCACCCCTGTTCTATAATAAACACTGTGTGACTCATTTTTACTGTCCTCTGTGCAATCCACAGATGACCATCCTGAGCTCAGGGTCTAGCAGAAGCATGCAAGAGCAATGTCACATGAATACATAACACAGAGCTCAGCTCTGGACTCAGGTAATTATGAGTCAACTCCCACAACACCATCCAAAGTCCTGTGGGGTACAGTAAAATTCACTGTGCAGAACTCCCTTACCCATATGAGAGGGTCCAGTATCCCTGGCTTCCACGTACTTAATGTCAGTAGTGCCCCCCATCATTGTGGTAATGCAAACCACCCCCCAAAACATTCAGAATGTACCAAGACTTGTGGCACAAGATGTCCAAAGAGCAGACGCAGAATGCTATGATAGTATGCTGTGGTCTGAACGTGTCCCTCCCAAAGTTCATGTGGCAGAAACTTAAACCCCAAATTCACATGCTAATGATATAAGATGAGGACTGGGATTAGATGAGGTGGGGAGGCCCTCGGTAGTACAGCAGTAGTAGTATTAGTAGCTCTGGCAGAGGGAGCGAGGCCAGAGCTGGCACTCACTCACCTTTGCATGGTGAGGCCTCCACCACACTACGACAGCAAGGGGGCTGTCGCCTGGCGCCCAGCACCACATTCAGGCTCTTGGACTTGCCAGCCACAGAACAATGAGCCAATTAAACTTGGATTCCCTGTATATGACCTATCGTTGGTCATTCTGATATAGCAACAGAAGGCAGACTAAGAAGACTTGGTTCAATCCCATTTTAAGAGTCCATTTTATTTAGGTGTAGCTCAGTGGTGGGGCTGAGCATAAAAGGGGCTCTGGGTTCAATCTCGAGCACCAAAAACACAAAAAATAACAAACAGAAACCAAGATCATCGTATTGCTTTGGTGACTCTACCCTGTCCCTTCAAACTCCTGCACCCATGGTGAGTAGCAGTCCCCTCTGCTCTCCTCTTGAAGAAGCTGAGTCATTGCCCTGCACCCTATAGAACCTGTGAGACTGAGCTCGTTCCCAGGCAGAGGCTGGCTCGTGGAGAGAGGATGGACGGTAGACAGGATAGGCAGGCCCAGGAGCCCTGGGAGGGAAGAACAGAGGAACAGCAATCCCTGCCTCGCATGCCCCGCCAGCCTCCTCAGCAGTCCGAGCCAGCCACCACTGGAGTCCAGCTTCCCGGGGCCTCTGAGCCAAACGCAGCTGTGCTGTGGCCACTCCCCTACTGTGGGGCCCTTGAAGGGGCCCCGCTCAAAACAAAGAGGTCAGGCAGAGGGGCTGGTGAAATACACGGACAGACACATACACACACGCGCACAGGGTCTGTGCTCCTTAGCTGGGGTTTTCTAATCTCTGTGCAAAAACTAGCGCAAAAACTAAAGCCTACAGCCTTCTTTCAAGTCAATGCAGAAGCTAACTTAGGTTTAATGCAGACACTTGGAAAATATGGAAGTCAGATCTGACTTGTGCTATTCACTCAGGGCAACTCTTGTCCAGGGCTTCAGCAAGTACTTTCCTAGGACGATTTACACACATCTAAAAAAACAACACTGTGATCACACAGTAAACATAACTTACCTCCTGTGGGGAGAGTACCTCAATGGGATCCAGTACTTTAATGACCCTGACTTATTTTTCTGACTCCAGATAACACACACAGCACAGAATCCACAAGCTCTACAGAATTCTGAATGAGAACGTGGAAGTCCTCCCTCACTTCTACTCCAAAACCACTGCTGCCAATCGATGTGGCTACCCTGCCCTTAACACCAGGGTTTATTCCAGACCCACGGGGCCGCTTCACACATTTGTTCTGCATCTGCCCCCCCCCCCCACTTTCTGTAGGGTCTTGGATGGCTTTCCATGTCATGTGTCCACAGTGCCCAGCTGACCTCATTTTCCTTCTGGAGCAGTGGGATATTTGATCATGCAAATATCCCCTAAGGTATTTGTCTAACATCCAACTGATGGATACGTGGATTCTCTCCAGTATATCTTGGCACAGACAGTGCTGAAGTGAACATCCCTGTATCTCAATCTTTGCTTACACATGTAAGATCTCAGCGATCTATCTTTCTACAGAATCTGGGTCACATATAAAATCCAAGTGGCTCGAGATGTAGCTCAGCAGTAGCTTAGTATTGGCAAGGGCCTGGGTTCAATCTCTAGCGGTATAAAAAGAAAAGAAAGAAAGTGCCAAGCTAGAAAGCTAGATTGTCATTTTCTTAAAAAAAAAAGTTCTTGCAAGGAACAAACAAGTTGCTTAAATTTGTGTGTGTGTAGGTGTGTGTGTACATGTGTGTGTGCATGTGAGCGCGTGCACATGTGGTAGTTACTGGGAATCACACCCAAAGGTTCTTTGATACTGAGATACATTCCCAGGCCCTTTTATTTTTATTTAGGGCCTTGCTAAGTTGCCCAGCAGGACTTGTGATCTTCCTGCCTCAGCCTCCAAAGTGCTGGAATTATAATTGTACACTTCACCTGGCTTTTTTGAGACAGGGTCTCGCGTTGTAGTTCAGGCTGGCCCTGAGCTCACTATGATGCCCAGGCAAGCCGCCGCGAACTCAGCAATCCTCCTTTCTCTGCCTCCCGAGTGCTGGGATGACAGGCGTGAGCCACCAACACCGGCATTGTGGTATGCGGTGTTGATTATTGGTGGGCGTGAGTCTCCACGCCCAGCATTATATATGGTTACCAGGGATCGAACTCAGGTCCTTGCGCTTGCGAGGCAGGTGCCGGAACCACTGAGCTAACCCTCCGGCCCTGGCTTAATTTTTTTTTTAACACAAGCATTATATCAAGTAACTGTAAAACTTACAAGTTACTTTGCAACCTGTTTTAGCAGGAATAGTCTTCAGCATGAATTTACCATTATTGACTTAATTATTCACCTGTTCTCCATCATTCGACTTTGAACTTGCCACTGATTTTTCTCTGCTATAAATGACTCTGTGGCAGGTGTGTTTACATCTAAACTATTTTCTGAATTCTGATCTCTGTACTTTAGAAACATGCCACAGTCACCTGTCACACTCCAGCTGGGGACAGCCTTTGGCACTCAGCCCGCAGTCTGAGAAGTCAGCAGGCTCCTTCAGAGAGGAAGCTACCAGCTCTATGTCTCACCATCATTCTTCTGCCACTCCTGATGCCAGCAGCAGAGCTGTGCCCACTCACTGAGACTGCCACCAGAAATCACCTCCCAGCTGGAGCCCTGGCACTAAGGGAGGAAGTATTTCATCATTAGAGTACACGGCATTGCAAAGGGCCAAAGGCACCTTTTCCCAAGCCTGGAAAAGATCCATGTTACGTTCATTAGAAATAGGTAAATTAGCTGGGGGAGGTGGCGGCACACACCTGTAATCCCAGCATTTGGAAGGCTGAAGCAGGAAGATTGTCCTGAGTTTGAGGCCAGCCTGAACTACACACCAAGACCCTGTCTTAAAAAAAAAAAAAAAAAAAAGTTAGATGCAATTTTTCTTTCTTTCTTTTAGAGTATTGAATGTAGGCTCTTCACACTGAATTACATGCCCAGTCCTTTCTTCTTCTTATTTTATCTTGAGACAAGGTCTTACTAAATCACTAAGTTGTCTAACCTGGGCTGGAACTTGTGATGCTCCTGCCTCAGCCTCCCAAAGTGTAGAGATTATAGGCATGTGTCACCATGCCCAATCTTCTGTTTTAAAGTGCAATATACCTCACTACTCAGGAGGCCAAGGCAGGAGGATCACAAGTTTAAGGCCAGCCAGGGAAATTTAATGAGAAAGTCAAAAATAAAAAGGGCTAAGGATGTCTCTCAGTGGTAAAGAACTTGCCATTTATCCATGAGGCTGTGGGTTCAGTCCCATAAAAATGAAAGGGAGAGAGAATATAAAACAGTAACAGTAACATTCGGGTCCCTTGACTGGTCCCATACCCCACTCTCTCTGGTCAGCCACGGGGAACCTCCATACCCTTGTTTTCAGATGAAGAAGGTCTTGGATACTGGCAGCCAGTTTCCTTCGTGACGCCTGCTACAGGAATAAACATGCTCCCCCCAGAAACTGGCTCCCTGAGGTAGTAATGCTTTAGGGGTGGCTCTGTCCAAGCTGAGGAATATTCTACTATCAGGTCAGGAAAAATATCCCGATGGTGGCTGGAAGTGGATCTTTGCAGACTCCTCAGGGGGAGAAGAAGGACATTGACACCTTTGCGACACCATCCGGCAGTGGCTCTGAGCCCACACTCCCTGTGACCCAAATGTTCACAACTCCTCGGCCAGGTGACTTGGTCAGTGCTATCCGAGTCAGGTGCAAACCACCTACCAGTCCACAGGAAGACAGTCACAGGTGGTAGAAACCCAAGGATCAATATCATGCATTTTCTAGATTGTCTACAGAGACACACATATACGCCTACTTGTGCGTAAATGCATGAAAAGCAGCCTGACAAGGATTTCACGTGTCTGACATCATGCTTATCTCTGGAAACAGAAAGGGAAAAGAGGTCCATCATAGGGACTTAAGCTTTAACTATACTCCTGTGTGCTTGGCTATGAGAATATAGTCAGGTACTGCATGTGGTAATACAAGGTAATAATAAAAACCAGTGGGTTAGATTGTTTTGTTTGTTTGGTGGTCTTGTATGAGGGGCATAGTGAGAATTGAACCCAAGAAGCACTGAGCTTCACAGACCCTTTTGTTTTTTTATTTTAGACAAGGTCCCACTAAGATAGCCAAGTGGGACTCGAACTTGTAATCCTTCTGCTTTAGTCTCCCAGGTAGCTAGGATTATAGGTGTGTGCCACTTCCATGGTCAGCCACTTCCATGATTCTTAAGGACCTAACAGCTCCAATCTCAGCTTTTATTGGTACCAGGGATTGAACTCATGACCTTGTGCTTTTGAGGTAGGTGCCAGTGCCACTGAGCTATAAATCTTTAGCACTCTAATCTCTATTTCTAAAGGTTCTAAAAATCAGTGGTTGAGTGCACTAATTAATCTTACCTGGAATAGAGGGTAGAATTTTCATAAAAAGGAAAACATAAATCTGGCTATGAAATAGACCCGAGAATACAAAACAAAATAAATACAATGTTAATAATAATAGGAATAGTAATGTACTTCCTGGAATAGGATGTGAGTGAGGCCAGAGGAGCAGCTAATATCTTGGGATTTCTCTGGCACATGAGATGCTCCTGCTGCTGCCATCTTTACATTACCACAATCATTACCATGCCCGACCAGCAATCAGAGCTATAGGTCTTAGGTGAGGAAGGATCGTGCCTGAGTCCTCCTCCCGGAAACACGAGCAGCCAGTGGATGTTACACAGCGCTTTCGTGCCCCATTAGCACTTCTGCAGACGCTGAGAAAAACAGCTCTGAGTCAGCCCTGACTCTCCCTTCCTGGAAGGCAAAAAAGGCCTCAGACAGCAAAACAAAAGCAGCAGAAAGAACAGAGAAACACAGCCAAGCTCTGGGACGGGCAGTGGCCAGCAGGGATGTGGGCCTCACGCTGCCCTGAGAGGTTCTGCACAAGCAGGTACAACCAGCAATGCATACAGTGACAACAGATGCAAACTAAGTATTCCACAAGAGGCAGCAGCGAAGAAACCAGGAGATCGCACACAATGGGCTACCATGGAGACACCGGGAATGAGGACATTCAAAGAATCCACCCAATATTTGCTAATTAGGAAAGTTATAATCTACTGTTGACCAAGAAAATCCATGTTAACTAAAGACCATGCCTAGCATGATCCTACAACAGTAATGTTAAGTCCTACTTACTTGTTTTAAACGCACACTGAAATATAGAAAAATCTAAAGTATTGAGACCTTAATAGCAATTCTAGGGCATCTGCATTGTTTGCTGCAAGAATATGGATGTTTAAAATTAACAAAGCAAAATAACTGTCAAAGAAACTAAACTAAAAGTCCTACAGAAACCTCTGATGCAAAGCTACAGCTGATCTCCCCCAGCCAGCAGGAGTCAGAACCCTAGCAAGGGGAAGAGAAGATGGAAACAGTAATAATCAACGCAGTAATGCTCCCAAAGTGGCAGAATGCCCTGCCTTTTGGGGCCTCTCACCCAGACAGCAACCTGCCCTGTATCTCGGGCAACTCTCAGGGTAAACGGCAGGGAGGCTCCTTCCCAGGCTGCAGAGTCCCAGACTCAGAAAGCAAAGGAGTTATTGCTGAAAAATAGCAGCCAGGACGACAGGCCTGGAATGCAGACCCACACCTGCCCTGCCCCAGAGTCTGCTTTTCACAAAAAGCATAAGGGGCTGAACACAGAATTTCTATGCAACCAAGCAATTCTGCTCTTTGGTATCTACCTCCAACAGCCTTATCACCCATAATAACTCAGTAGGTAGAAACAACCCACATGTCTATCACAAGTGGATTTCTAAAAATATGATGCAGCCAGGCGTGGTGGCTCACCTCTGTAATCCCAACACTCAGGAGGCAGAGGCAGGAGGGTTACCATGAGTTCAAAGCTAGTCTGGGCTACATAGTGAGTTCAGGGCCAGCCCGAACTACAAAGAGAGACCCTGTCTCAAAAACTAAAATAATAAAATAAAATAAATAAAAATAAAAATACAATGCATCAGTCTGGGGAAGCAGATCAGTGGTAGACAGAACTCTTGCCTAGCATATGTGAGCTCCTGGCATCCACCCCTAGCACTGAAAACAAGAAGGTTCCATCCATACAATAAAATAATATTCAGCAATAAAAAGGAACAAAGCACTGACACATGCTCTAACAAGAATAAATCTTGCATGGTAGTGCACACATGTAATTCCAGCAGTTTGGCAGGCTGAGGCAAGAGGACTGATTACAAGTTCGAGACCCACCTGGGAAACTTAGAGAAACTCTGTCTCAAAATAAAAAATAAAATAAAATAAAAAGGTTGGGAATGTAGCTCAGTGTGAAGGCTCTGTATTCAATCCCCAGTACTGGCAATAACTAAATAAGTCGACAGATGGGACAGGTGGACCATGAAAACATGATGCTAAGTAAGAGGAGCTAGACACAAAAGCCCATGTGACTTGTCATATATGCAATGTCCAGAAAAGGCAAACCCAGAGAAGTGAAAGCAGATTAGTAGTTACCCTAGGGCTGGGGGAAACAGCTATTAGGAGGTAATGGCAAAAGGATACAGGGTTTCTGGGGCTATGAAAATGTTCTAAAATCATGGGGTCATGGATGTACGGGTTTGTGAATATATTCAAAGGCAGTAAGTTGTATACTTTCAATTTATAAATTATAAAGTATGTGAATTATATTTCAATAAAGCTGTTAGAAAAATATTTTTACAATTTTTAAAAAGAGACCTTTGTTAATAAATACCCCAGCACATTTCCACAAAGAGTTTTGGCATTTGATACAAGCAGTCTTGAGGGAGGCATGTAGGCCTTTGTCTGGGTTCAAAGCTCATGCCTGGATGTCTCCCCGAAGCCTCACGTGCTCGTGGCTGAGGCTTTCGGAAGGTGACAGGGACCTGACAGTCACACCATCAGACAGTTTACTCCACGGATGAGTCGACAGCTAAATGTGATGTGGGAGGCAAAGCCTGGGGGGCAGAGGAGGTCAGCGGGGTGTGGCCCGGAAGGTCTGTCTCCCTCTGATCTTTCAGGATCCTGCTGCCATGCCAGAGCAGTTCTCCTCTGCATGCTGCCCTGCCTGGAGCCAGCCCATGAAGGACTGAAACTTTACACACTGGGAGCCAAAATACATCCCTCCTTTAAGGAGGGTGTTAGACGATTTCTTAGAGACCAGAAAGAAACTGAAACAAAAGCTTTGGAACTCAGGATGCCTAAGTTTTTTTTTTTTGCTTTTTGGAGACAGGGTCTCGCTTTGTAGTTCAGGCTGGCCCTGAGCTCACTATGGTGCCCCAGGCAAGCCGCCGCGAACTCAGCAATCCTCCTGTCCCTGCCTCCTGAGTGCTGGGATTACAGGCGTGAGCCACCACGCCCGGCATTGTATGTGGTTTCCGGGGATTGAACTCAGGACCTTGCGCTTGCGAGGCAGGCGCTGGAACCACTGAGCTAACCCTCTGGCCCAGGATGCCTAAGTTTTACATTTTAACTCTGCATTCCTAGAGTACCATGGGCTACTTCCTGCAGTTACTGTCATAGGCTGAGGGCAGAGGCTGCTGGGCAGGGCCTCTGGGGCTCTGTGGGCAGCAACACCTCTCTGCCCAGTGAGTCACCAGATGCTGGCTCCTCAGCCTCATTCCTGGGTGACCAGCATCCTCTGATGAAGCTGTTAGAGCTGCTGGGTTAAAACCGTGGTTACCACTGAAGGTGGCCAGCTAGGGCATGGGAAAACTGGGGGGGGGGGGGAGATTCTGGTGCAAAGTCTTTGCCCAGCAGGGTTTTGCCACAGTCACTTTACCACTGGGGAATTCCCTGGCTAGTGCCACCCATGCATGGCACAAGGCACAAACCTAAGGAGGCTTTATCTTCCACTGAAATGATAGCAGCCTTTATCAGCACACATGAGGCCCTGGGCTCTATCCCTAACACTTTGAACTCCCAAACAACAACAAAAACAAAAAACAAAATAATGGCCACATGAACAGCTGACAAATTGTGATCATGACATCAAATCAAGATCATCTCAGGTGGGCCCCTGAGGTAGGAGGATCAAAAATTCAAACCGAGGGTCAGAGATTTAGCTCAGTGGTTCCAGCGCCTGCCTTACAAACTCAAGGCCCTGAGTTAAATCCCGGTAACCACATACAATGCTGGGCATGGTGACTCATGCCCACCAGTAATCAGTAACATATACCACAGTGCTGGGCATGGTGGCTCATGCCTGTAATCCCAGCACTCGGGAGGCAGAGGCAGGAGGATTGCTGAGTTTGAGGATTGCCAGGGCTACACAGTAAGCTCAGGGCCAGTCTGAACTACAAAGTGAGACCCTGTCTCAAAAAAAAAAATTCAAACCCAATCTGAGCCCCATACAGCTCCAGGAGCCTTATAGCTTCCCACCAGGCAGAAGGCCAGTGGCCGGTGGGGGAGGGGCCGAGCACGGAGCTCCCCTCAGAAAGAAGGAACAGCAGGCCCCCCCAGCCAACAACACAAGTCACAGAAGGCCTAGTTCGCTCAGCTCCCCAGGCTGATATGGGAAGACCGTCATGTGGAGGTGTCCTGGTGAAATCAGAAGGAGGAAGGTCACATACAAACGTGCTCCTGCACGTAGAGAACCTCTGCAGAAGGCGTAGGGCAGAGCTCAAGGGCAGAGGGTTACTTTCCTTGCTTCCCAGTTACAGGCTCCGAATTCATCTTACTTTGTCCCTATATTTCTTGTATGCTATAAAATGTATGAATTGTTAAAATTTGCATATATATTTATATGTGAATACTTATTACTGTACTTTTTGTCAGAGAGGTAAAAAAATAACCTATATATTCCCCGAAGTGTGGGACAAAGTGGTTGCCTAGCATGTGTGAGGCCAGCACCACAGCCCTCCCAAAAGCCAAGTGCTCTGTAAGCACTGACATGGAGCGAACCCCAAGATATTCTCAGAAGACAAAAACAAATCTTACATATAAAATGTCTAACTTTATTTAAAAATAAAAAATGTATGCTATATACACATTCTAGAAAACGTAGAAATGACAAAGAAGTAGAAAAGGAATAATTGGGGCTGGGAATTTAGCTCAAGTGGTACTGTGCCAACCTTGGACACACAAGGGCTGAGTTCGATCCCCAGTACCACAAAAAAAAAGAAAAGGAATAATTACTACTGATCCTATTCAAAGGCAACCCCTCAGCTTCCTCCCAGGCTGTTGCTGGGGTACATGTGTGTGTGTATGTGTGTGTACCACACTATAAATATCCTCTGGTCGCCTGCCTGACACCTACCGAGAAGGTATCCCTGGCCAGATACTGTCAGGTTCTCAGGGGACCTGGGCCTTGACCATGACAGAAACTGACCTTTTGTAGTACACACTCCTGTACCTGTCAGGACAGAGGTTCTTGGCCAAAGTCCAGGTGGCCATTTTGGTTAAACAATCCAGGTTACTATGTCAACAGTAAACTGAACATATGAGTTAAGTGTGCTGAGTGCCACAGGGAGTGAGGTTTAGAAGAATGAGCTGCTGTCTCCCTCTGGAGTCACCATGGCCCGAGGGAACCCTGCAGGCCTGTGACGAGGGACAGCTCCACTGCACCATCTGTGGACAAACGCTCCCCAGGCAAACCCTAGGGACTCTGCCCCTGGGCTGCAGAGCGACTTTAGAGTGTAACACGGAAACATCTCGGGCATGTACACCAAGGTCTGCTCAGGACTGGGGAAAGAGAGAAGCACCGAGAAGTCGTCTCAGGAAGAGCCAGGACTGAAGTTTTCACAGACCAAAAAGAGTAGCTCAAAAAGGTTTCAGGCTGAGGAGTGAAAGGGAAGCCCATCCCTAGAGCTTGAGGGCGTGTGGTGCGGGCACAGATCCCAAAGGGGCCCATCTCAGCCATGATCAACTTGCCTTGTGGAAGTCATAAGATTCAAGGAGCAGTTTGTTGTTGTTTGTTAAGGGATAGGATGCTACTAATTTTGCTTTTTCTTTTTCACCTTTTAAAACGTTTTTTTTTTTTTTGCCTCACAAATACATACATGTAGCTTTAACTTTTATAATGTTTATAGACCGTACATGGTAATCAAAATGAATCTTAATGCTCCTTTTCCCCTGAATCACTATTAATGATTGGATGCAAATTCCTCCTTCAGTTTTTGCTATGCAGATACTAATATGTGTGCACGTATTTTTAAGTAAAAGTGGGTATCCTATTCCAACTTGCCTTTTTTATTTAACAGCATATTTCTAAAGAGAAGCTAGAGGGTAGGGGTGTAGCTCAGAGAAAGAGCAAATGCTTAGCATCTACCAGGTTTTTGGCTCAACCCTAGCACCCAGAAAAATACAAATTTAAAAATAGCTCAAATTGGGCTGGGGATTTAGCTCAGTGGTTCCAGCGTCTGCCTCATAAGTGCAAGGTTCTGAGTTGATCCTCAGTATCACATACCACAGTGCCAAGTGTGGTGGCTCACGCCCGTCATCCCAGCACTCAGGAGGCAGAGGCAGGAGGATTGCTGTGAGTCAGAGGCTACCCTGGGCGACATAGTGAGTTCAGGGCCAGCCTGAACTACAAAGTGAGACACTATCTCAAGAAAAAAAAAAAACACTAGTATTTTTTTCTCTTCATGGATCAGCATTGTGCCAAGGGATTTTCATGGAATTTTTTTTCACATACACTTATACAATTTTCTTCCCTTCTTTCTGTTTTTTCTCTTGCTTTTTCTTTCCCTCCTCCTCCTTTCTTTTCTAGTGGTGCTGGGGATCTAAGACCAGGCCTCACATTCTACCACTGAGCCACACTCCAAGGGCTCTCAAGTACTCATGGGTATTGTTCCTGTCAGATGTAAATTAGGCAGTGTATTAGGACCCTGGTTAATCAATGAAATAGGTCACTCTTGAGGCTAAAACTGCTTCTCACGCTGGCTTCCTGGAGTGCAGAATTCCTAAACTGCCTTAAAATGGTAAACAAAGATAAACTCCAGGCTCCCAGAGGAGACCCGCAGGGCTATTTCTAGAGCTGCCTGCCAGAGAGTTACTTAGGCTTCAACTGTGGCCTTGAAGGAAAAAAATTACCTGTTTCCAAGAATTTAAACAATTAATATTCTAAAAACAGACTAATTCTGAAGTTATAGAAAAATGTTTTCATTTCCTATCCCAAAGTGGTAATAGGCATTTTGCTTCTAGTATTAACAGATACTTACTAATACAGTATTACATTTTAAAGTTTTTCTCCCACCAGTAACTATATTAAGTGTAATAATGTTCACCTTGTCCCTCTTTTTTATACTTCTTTGCTATGATATGGGTATTAAATTTCTAATAAAATAAATATCTTCTTCCTCAGTCCAGAAAAACCCTAATCAATGTCTTTTTGCACCAACGTGAAAAACTGCATTTTATAATATATTCTATACTCACATCCTGTCGCAGGGGTGACACTGAAATACTTAACAAAATTGGACACACGTAGAAGATGTGTAGATGATTCAAGCTGGAACCCTTCCAAAATGAGTTTCCATTGGTAAACAAATTGGAGAAAGCTAATTAATTTGTGGAAAAGGTTTCCACACAGGGAGGAGGGAGCAGAGACAGAACCCAGAGCCTCCCACATGCTAGGCAAGGGCCTAGCACTGAGCTATGTCCCCAGCTGGTAAACAGCCCTTAAAAGCTATTCATTTTTCAGTCAAGGGATAAATTGTTGGGGCCACATGCTGGCATGTGGGAACAGAAAGGAAAATAACATTTAAGCCACTGTGCAAAACATAAGCACTGACTCCAGAACAATGAATCACAAGAATTGAGTCTCTTCTCTATAGCCAAAGCACAAAGACAGGCGTGACATTAAATGAGGTCATGTTTTCAGTGCTCCTAAAACACTGCTATCTAAGTAAATAATATTTTTACTTTTTTTCTTTGTGTCAGTATTTGCTGGATAAATGGAGAGACTCCTAAATCTGCAGACAATTGTCTGTCTGCCTATACTCAACACACAGACCAAGACAAACACATTATATACAATAAAAGCAGTGCAAATCAAATCCCCACTACCAAAAATAAATAAACAAAAACAAATAGTGCAAACTCATTTATGTAATTCAATACCTACCAAATTGCTTGCTTTTTTGTTTTTTTCAGTATCAGGGATCAAACTCAGGCCCTTGTGCTTCCAAAGCAGACACAATACCACTTGAGCTAAATCCCCAGCCCCCAAATTACTTTCAATAAAAGCATGAGGCATAATAAGTTAAAAAAAAAATGTGGCTGGTCATGATGGTGCATGCTTGTAATTCCAGCACTCAGAGGCTGGGTCAGGAGAACTGAAAGTTCAATCCCAGTTTGGGTGACTAGCAAGTGTCTCAAAAAGACAAAAAAGGGTTTAGTATATATCTCAAATCCAGGTGAAGGCCCTGGGTTTAACCCCCAGTACAGAAAAAATACTAAAGTGTTATAATTATTCTACCTTGTTAATGTTTATTGCTGTCACCATCTCTTACTACATTTAATTTGTAAGTTAATGCTTTTCATACACAAGCATGCAGAACAGTTGGGTATGATACATAGTTTCAAGCATTCTCCAGGGATCTTGGAATATATCCCTGGCACACAAGAGTGGATTACTGTGCATGTTTCAAGAAATAAGATCTCTGGGCTGGAGATTTAGCTCAGTGGTTCCAGTGCCTGCCTACTAAGTGCAAGGTTCCTGGTTTGATCCAGGGCAACCACATACAACAATGCCGGGCTTGGTGGCTCAAGCCCATAATCCCAGCCCTCGGGTGACAGAGGCAGGAGGATTGCTAAATTAAAGGCTTGCCTGGGCTACATAGTGAGCTCAGGGCTAGCCTGAACTACAAAGTGAGACCCTGTCTCAAAAAAAAAAAAAAAAAAAAAGATCTTTATACTTTCTAGGATTCTAATATTTTCTATTCTGTACTGCTTTGTTTCTTTAAAAAAAGTGTTAGGATGCTGGCCATCAAGCAACTAATGTGTTCACCATGTTTATGTACATGAACATGTGTGTACCCATATTCCAGAAATAAGATCTTTATAATGTACAGTGCTCTCTGTGCTTTCTATTTCATTCCATTCTTTCCTTCCTTTCTTTCTCCCTTGTGGTACTTGGGATTGAATTTAGAGCCTTCAGATTGAGCTACAGCCTCATCCTTTTAAAAATAAATAGACTATTTATATAAACAGGGTCTGGTAAAGTGTCTTAGTTGCCCAGGCTGTGCTTGAACTTGTGATTTTCCTGTTTCAGCTTCCCAGAGTGTGAAGATTAGGGGTGTGAGTCGTCACACTCATCTTTCTTCCTTTTCTTAAAATAAGAAAGACTGGGGGGGGGGGGGTTGGGCAAGATCGATTAGTAAGTTTTTGAAACTCCTCTCTAAGGTGACAAAATGTATTTTAGCCAACAGCATTCCCTCAGTTTAACAGCTATCTCCTCAGATCTAGAATTTGTTGCACCAGCCAGGGTTGGAGACAGGGAAGACCCCAACCAGTGATCTTAACTTGCCAGGCTGTGGAGCAGAAAGTCAAGAGAGTGGAGGTTCACTCACCCGAACATGGAAGGAGCTGGCCGGGGACCCACTGCAGCCACTCTGTTCATGTTTTGCTAGGTGGCTGTAGTAGTTATCGAGCCTAGAACTGATAAGCTGGTTGGACCTGAGATCATCAGTGATGGGGCAGATAAAGCAGCCTTCCTCATCGTCACTGTCTGTATCAGAGTCACCGTCATGGCCTCCCTGGGAGGACAGGCCACCATACACGCCTTCCATGCGGAAGATGAGGTCCTCATCCGCCATGCTCTGGGGCTGCCGGTCTTCCCCAAGGTGCACGTGATCCAGCCAGAGTTATAGGGCCAGGCAGCAGCGCAGGTCCTGCAGGGGAAGCAAGAGCCAGAGGGTGGGTGCTCTGACACTCACTGGGCACCTGAGCCTGCCTGCCAGTGGCAAGAGCCAAGAGTCTGCACCCCTGAGAAACACCCAGAGCTGTTGATCGGGAGGTAGCTGGCCGCGTCCAGGAACACTTCAAACATCCAAAGGCGACAGCCCAGGAATTTCACTTCTAAGAACCCCAGCGCTTGGAAATGTTGGAACCAAAGATTAGCAACCAGTTATCTTCTCAGAACACAAATCAGATCAAGTCGTTCACTTAACACAATCCAAATGCCTTTTTAAGGCTCCAGGACTGAGTAATCTGAGCAACCTGGCCCCTTGCCCACCTCTCTCCATGCACCATGGTTTCCTTCTGTTCTGTGCAACCCTCGCACACACCCCCACTGCGAGGCCGTGTTCTTGTTCCCCAAGCCTGGAAAGACCTTCCTGCAGCAGCTTCCTCTTCACCACCAGAATCCCAGCTCCAAAGTCACCTCTTTAGAAAATCCTTCCTCAAATCCTCGAAAGAACCAACCCTTCAAACACATATCCAACCACTCCCTAGCACATTAACTCTTTTATTTTCCTAACAATAATCTTTGCAAGCTGAAACCATCCGGTTCACTTTCTGTTATCCCGCTAGGTCCTCTGAGGGCCTCAAGGCGCTCAGTACACTTCCTGGCACGGTGAGCACCCCACAGTGGCCTCTACAACACCAACCATGACAGCGAGATACGGCGCTGACAGTCCCAAATGGCTGTCAGCGGAAGCCCATTATATAAATGACCTAGCCATCCTCTGATTCACAATGGCGTCCTCTCTGGGCCATCAAGATTATCACTGAATGTGCACTTGGGTCCTCAGCTGCTGTCCCACAGTCAGGTGGGCAGCTTCCTGTGGCAGCAGGGCAGTGGCAGCAAGTGCTTTACAGCATACGGGACACCCCAGAGGTACAGAGTCTATGTATGTTGATAAGTATGGCATGGGGCAGTGGCAGGACTCTACTGCCTGTGTCAGGATGCCTGTGGGCACTCCCTTTCGTTCCTGGACACACAGGAGGAAAGATTTGGTTATGTGTGGCAGCCTCAGGGATTAAGATGGTTTTTATCTGTTCCAATGCCCTCTCCTGTTCAGCTTCCTGGAGGAGGGGTTCCTCCCCACTTCTGTAGTTTTTATAAGGGCTTATCCATGAGTGAGAAGTTAAGGATCCAGATGCAGTGAAACTCTTATCTGGTGGCTGGTAATCGAGGCTGGGAGGGCTTAGACAGCTGTTCTTATTCAGTGACCAGTTGACAATCCCCTTTTGTTACTAAAAATCCAGAGGAGGGGACAAGGATTTAGCTCAAGTGGTACCACACCTACCTTGGAAGAGAGTTCAATCCCCAGTACCAAAAACCAAAACAAAGCAAAAAACCAAACCCCAATTATTGACCTTTTGCTGGCAAATGTGGGCTTTCTTCTTAGACATCTTATATCCAGCCTCCCTGACAGGTGAAGATCTCTGGTCCCCTGGAGACAATCTTCTCAAAAGAGAGCTCCAAAAAGATCATCTACGTATTATAATAATAATTCTTTTGTAATAAACATTATTTTCTGGACATTTATACTTCCAATGTCCAAACTTTCTACATTGTACACACTGATTCCTTCTCCTGGTTTCCTGATTTTTGTCCAGTCTGATTGTTGCCTTTTTTTTTTTAATGTCTTCATCTCTTTACGTCTTTGCCTTTTTCCCTGATGGTGCTGCTGCCAGCTGGCTTGTCTTCTTCTTAGGCCTCTGGTCAGCCTCCCGCCTTACCTCTTGATCATGATTAACAGACACCTTCATGGTCCCTTCCGTGGGCTGAGTATCATCATTTATGCCACCAAAACCTTTGGGCTTTTGTAACTTCCACTGGATGCCACCCTGTGCCTTCCCCATGAAAGTCACGTTTAACATGCACTGATTTTCAGTTGCCTCCAGCGTAAAAGGAGGAGTGGGGACTCTGGTTATTGTCCCCCCAAGTTATCATTCTAGGGTTGTCGCTCTATGTATGCACTCACCTCGTCCCCAGCAGGCCACCCTGTATCACATGAGCACCAAAGTATTGCATACAGGATGTTTAACCTCTGAGTTTAATCCATAAACCCCTCCCAGTTCATCCCTTTTAAAGTTCTTTAATATACATCCTAATGAGATGGATTTTTACGCTTCTTTCCTGTATCTACTCCACAAATTATTTAGACACAAATTATTTTCTCAGGTACTTTTGTTTTAGGAATAACTTGAGCTCTATCAAATTAACAAGCAACCATACACATTTTTGAGTCTTTTGAGCAACAAGGAGTTTTTAGAAGGAACACCACTGGCTTTCACCAAACCAACAAGCAACATATATATCTTTTTTTTTTTTTTTGAGACAGGGTCTCGCTTTATAGTTCAGGCTGGCCCTGAGCTCACTACGTAGCCCAGGCAAGCCTCAAACTCAGCAATCCTCCTGCCTCTACCTCCTGAGTGCTGGGATTACAGGCGTGAGTCACCACACCCAGCACTGTTGTATGTAGTTACCAGGGATTGAACTCAGAACCTTGCACTGGGCAGGCACCAGAAACACTGAGCTAAATCTCCGGCCCATCAACATACATATCTTCTTTGAAAAATTACTGCTGCATGCTTTCTCTTGACACTCATAAGCTTTCTAGTCTCCTTTTATTTTTCTAACAGGATATAATTTCTGTTATACAAAATCTCATAGGGCCGGGGATTTAGTTCAGTGGTTCCAGCGCCTGCCTAGCAAACACAAGGTCCCTGAGTTTGATCCCCAGTAACCATATACCACAAGGCCAGGTGTAGTGAGTCAAGCCCACCAGCAATCAGTACCACACACCATAATGCCAGGCTTGATGGCTCACACGTGTAAACCCAGCACTTGGGAGGCAGAGACAGGAGGACTGCTGAGTTCCAGGCTTGCCTGGGCTACACAGTGAGCTCAGGGCCAGCCTGAACTACAAAGCGAGACTCTGTCTCAAAAAAAAAAAAAGTTTTTTTTTAAAAATCTAATATCAGAAGTATATTTTTTGTACTTACAACTTTTTTAATGTTTCCCTCATCTCATTTACTATAGAGCTTTTATAAGAAATGTGGCTTCAGCCACTTGAATTTTAAAGCACCCCCCCTTAACCTCTGTTCTCAGATTGTTACATTTTAAATTTGACTGCCCATAGATCATGAATTAACTTTTAATTCACATTCTTATTAACAGAGAGCAGAGGAGAGCAAGTAACCCTGTTATTACAATTCAAAAATTTGCAATGTACAAGAAATGTTTTAAACCCACCCATTAAACAAAAACGTCAACTCACATTGGAAACCAAAAGTACATTTATGGATTAGCTAAACTTTGTCATTTGATTCCTCCAACAAAACCTCTTTCTGTCCGGCAGCCGCAGCTTTGTCACTTATTCAGCCCCAGGCTGGCGCGCTGGGTTTTAGACACCTGCAGGCTGCACCAGGCCCGTGACTCTGAGCAAGCACTGGTGCTGGGGCCTCAGGAGCGTCACTCGTACAGTCTTGCTCCACATTTTCTGGTGCCTTGAAATAAAAGGATGATTCTGTTCTATCTTTTTCACCTCAGCAGCTGCAATAGGTCTGTCTCTCTGCCTGTGCCCTCCCAGCCCAGCTGCTTTCTGCTAGTTTTGGCCCCATCTGAGCTGGGCACCATCAGCACCCCACTTCCCAGGGTGTTTTTTCCTATCAGTTCATTTATAGTGCCTACTTGTGGATCCCCTTCCACGTGACTTTGCCCTTTACTGTGTAAATCACTGTTTCAATTACTTCTCTTTCCAGACAGATTAGATCACCTCTCTGTCACCCTCCCCAGCCCAGCTCGGGCAATTTCAGACTCACACACTTCACTCCGCTCACTTATACGCAATTAGATACACTTCTTGCGTCCTCTGGACTCACACATTTTATTTTGTTTTCCTACACAAGTCACATACCTCTCCTTAGTGTTTTTAGTCCAGATGTAGGTTTTTTCTAACTTCTTCGGAGTCTGGCTACTCAGTACACATGGGCCTGAATTTTGCCCATGCCCCCTGAAGTCACTTGTCACACCTCCTTTGCAAGTCATGCTCTGAGCTGTTAGAGAGCAACACTTGCCACAGGCCACCTTTGTATTCCATTTGGGGCTGTAGGTTTCACCTGACTCAGTATGGAGTGCACAGACCAGGAGCCTCCCCCGCGGTGGGCCACCCCCATGTCCCCGGCACCCCTCTGGGCTGACTCTCAGTGCTAGCCTTGCCTGCTTGGGTGCTGGTGCGGTTTGATTTAAAACGGGTCAGATTACTCCATATTCCCTAGGAGGTGACCAGCTTCCCCCATGTCTGTACAGGTGCCGTAGTGCTCTGCAGTTCTACGATCACCCTGAATCCCAACAGGTTCCTTTGGCACTGCCATGGTGCGGGTGGGCAGTTTTCTGGGTTGTGGGGCGGGCTGATTCTCTCTTGAAACAGGTCTCCCCCAGTGCAGCCAGAGGTCTCAGGATTCGCAAAGTTCAGGGACCACCCCCCCCCCCCAGTCCTGCAGGCAAAGGAGACAGCCACGCTGTTGTCTTCAGTCTTTTTGTGGTGACCAGAAATGTTGCAGGATTCCAAGAGGCAAGAGAGACCTAACAGAATCAGGAGGACCTATTTCAGGTGCGCTTACACCCCAGCTCAGCAGACTCTCCAAAATGACTGAGTGTCGAACAAAGAGAAGTTCCAGCTTTTACACACCCTGTGGAAGGGGGTGGCTTTTCTAGTGATGTAGCAAGTGAGTTTATAGGAACAGGACAAGGGCAGATGATTTTGGAACTTTGTCTTGAAAGATTATCGATGAATCCTATGAGAACAGGGTGCATAAGCTTTCACAGGATATAGTTGTCAGTCTTTTCTGTACTAGATCAAGGAGTTACAGCTATGAGAGAGAGGGGTTGATGGGGAGATGGCTACCCAAGGCCAGGAAGGACTTGTTTTTCTTTTACGTTTTGCTTCACTGTGAAATACTGTGTGACCTTTAGGGGGGAAAAAAAAGGAAAGTACATTCTTCAATGGGTAGAATGTAAAGTGTGTGAATTGTATTTAAATAAAGTCAAAACTTTTAAAAAGTCAAGAAAAAATGTTAAATTTAAAAAGCAAGTTGGAGAAAATCAGGCATGTGATGGTAAAGGAGAAGAAAAAGGACAACTCTACATGCATCAAAATTTTTCTGAAAGGACTTGGTCCTATGCTGGAATGGGCAAGAGAGCTAGGGGTTGGAAGCCATGAATAAAGGAAACTTTTTCTCCCCTTTTTAGTTTTTTTGAGACAGGGTCTCACTTTGTAGTTCAGGCTGGCCCTGTGCTCACTATGTAGCACAGGCAAACCTCAAACTCAAAGCAATCTTCCTGTCTCAACCTCCCAGGTGCTGTGATTACAGGCATGAGCCACCACACCTAGCTAAGGAAATTTTCTTGAGACGGAGTCTCATTTTGTAGTTCAAATTGGCCCTGAGCTCACTATGTAGCCCAGGAAAGCCTCAAACTCAGCAATCTTCCTGCCTTTGCCTCCCAAGTGCTGGGGTTACAGGCAGGAAACTTTTTTTTTAAAGCCTGTAGATTCTATACTGTTCTGTTTGCAAAGCTTGACTTCTTTCAATACAAGATTATAAATTAAATGTTAAAAAATTGTGTAAGAGGCCGGAGATTTAGCTCAGTGGTTCCAGCGCCTGCCTTGCAAGTGCAAGGTCCTGAGTTCGACCCCCAGTAATCACATACAATGCTGGGCGTGGTGACTCATGCCCACCAGCAATCAATACCACATACCACAGTGCCAGGCATGGTGGCTCACACCTGTAATTCCAGCACTGGGGGGCAGAAAAAAAAAATTGCATAAGAGCCAAGCACCATGTTAGGCCTATAGGCCCAGCTATGTGGGAGGCTGAGGCAGGAGGATCACTTCAGCCCAGGAGTTGGGGTCAGTTTAGCAACAAAGTCAGAGCTCATTTCTTAAAAGAATATATTTTCTGGGCTGGCGATTTAGCTCAGTGGTTCCGGTGCCTGCCTAGCAAGTGCAAGGTCCCTGGTTTGATCGCCGGTAACCACATACAATACCAGGCGTGGTGACTCATGGCTGCCAGCAATCAGCACTGCATATACCATAATGCCAGGCCTGGTGGTTCAGACCTGTAATCCCAGCACTGGGAAGGCAGAGGCAGGAGGCTTGCTGAGTTTGAGGCTTGTCTGGGCTACATAGTGGGCTCAGGGCGTTCCTGAAATACAAAGCAAGATCCTTACTAAAAAAAAAAAAATTGATTTTCAAATCAAGCCAACAATGCCGTTTATTTATTTATTTAATTTGGCAGTACTGGAGATCAAACTTGGGTCCTTGTGCTTCCAAGATAGGCATGGTACCACTTGAACTAAATCTCTAGCCCCCATGCCAATTATTCTTAACATCTCTGTCTATCATACAGGTCTTGGCATTTTCTTGACAACTACCCGGAGAAGAAATACATTTATATTCCTAGCCACACCTAAATGTGAATTAAAATTTCAGGGAACTCCACTTGTATAATTTACTCTTGCTATTTTTTATCCTGTTTATGGCTTTTAAAAGGTTTCCTTTCTTTTTTTTATTTTTTTATTTTTATTTTTTATTTTTTTTTTTGAGACAGGGTCTCGCTTTGTAGTTGAGACTGGCTCTGAGTTCACTATGTAGCCCAGGCAAGCCTTGAACTCAGCAAACCTCCTGTCTCTGCCTCCCAGAGTGCTGGGATGACAGGCGTGAGCCACCACGCCCGGCACTGTGGTGTGTGGTATTGATTGCTGGTGGGTGTGAGTCTCCACGCCCAGCATTGTATGTGGTTTCCAGGGATCAAACTCAGGACCTTGCGCTTGCAAGGCAGGCACCAGAACCACTGAGCTAAATCTCCGGCCCAGGTTTCCTTTCTTTTTACTCTTTAATACTCCAACCACATGTTGGTTTCTCTGCCCACAATTTGCAAATCGATGTCAATTTTGTTTCTTATCTTAGAGGGGACAGAGTGGCCAGCTCCCAGCATAACAGAGCCACCTGACTGCCTGCTGTTCAGCTCTGCTCTGGGCCTGGCCCACTGCCTTCAGCCCTGGTCAATCCCTGGTCAGCCTGGCTGTCAGGGACAAACCCTGGCTCTACCGCTGGTGATCTTGCCAAATTAATCCATCTCATCAACCTTATTTTTGCTGGCAGGAACTGAGCAGGGACATACTCTGCAGTTCCACAGCTGGTTCATGGGGGACTAAACGCTGGAACTACCTTTGGCCACATTTTCTTATGGACCCGATGTTTCCCTGACCCTGGGAGCCAAGAGCCACTGTAGACAAGTGGTGGCAAGCTTGCGTCCGATGACTTCTAAACTGTCACAAATCTGCTCGTAAGGCACCAGTGGCAGTCAGTGCCTGTTAATTGTTAGAACCATTCATTCCTTCTTCCTTAGTAACGGAACCAGTGTTGGTACAGAGCTAAGTACGTGGCCTCTCTAAAAGGGCAGACGGGGAAAACTGTGGCCTGAGTCCAGAGTCCAGAGTCCAAACTTAGCACTGTCCTTGTGCTGGTGCATAAAGACAGGGCACCCGGGGAGTGCGGGGGTGTCAGGCTCCCCTAGATAGGCGAGGAACCCTGCAGCCCATAACTCAGTTCCACGGCACCTGTTCTGACACAGCCTCCTGCTGACCTGCAAATCTGGACATCCCTGGCCCTCCTGTGAACGGAGCCCTCAGACAGGAGCAGCACCCCAGCTCTCGACCTCAGATCTTCCAGGTCTCCTTTGTCCCATCAGCCACTGACATCTTCCCCTCCCTCCGTTGAGGAGCCCGAGGGAAATACTTTCACAGAGAGGCAACTAAGTTTCTGAGCCAGAGAGAACTGGGTTCAAGTCCCAGCTCTGCCACTTCCCAGCTTCACCCTCAGACCTTGCAGCCTGCCTATAACCAGGGATGTATCATTACACCCACCTCAACAGCTCACCAGTGCCCGGCGCTGGCACAAAGTGAGTCCAGAGACAGAGGAACTGTTCCTATAGGCATCATTTCTCAGGTCATAAGTAAAAAGGGTGAGCCTTGGGTCACAGTCAGGCTAGTGAACAGATACCTGGTTAGGAGCAAAGCCAGGCTTCTTTAGGAGACAGTGTCCTCTTGGTAGATATTCCTAAACAATACGCTTTCTTTGCTATTTCTTATGTTATCACTTAACTGTCTCTCTTTCTTCCCTATCATCGTGGCTTCCCCAGGAATAAGGAACTTCCTGGTGATAAATACTGCATTAGCTCCATTCTACCACTTCCCCTCCCCACCCTACTTCCACCTAAGTGGGTCTCCTGGTTCTTCTGGTTCTGGAGAATGAACCCAGGGCCTTCACTCTGAGCTTTGTCTCCAGCCCTCTTTTTTTCAACTGTTTGATTTGAGACAAGCTAACCAACTGCACCACTGCAGCACAGAGCCAGGTCTTGCTAAGTAGCTCAAGTTGTGCAGGCTGGGCTGGAACTTCCGGCCCTCCTGCCTCATCTTCCTGGGGTGCTGAGATTATAGGCAGCCACAGCACACCTGGATCTCCTAGCCCCTTTAGATATTAGGCCAAGAGCTTGTACCAAACCAGAAGTGGCTATAAGTGTCTTGCTCTTTAGGGTGAGTTCCTCTCAGCACAAGACAGGAAGAGGTGGGTTTTGTGCTGCAACGGACAGGGGGTGATAAAAGACAGAAGAGACTGTGATTCCTGCAAACCTCAGAATGACAGCACAAGTGTTAATGAAATAAGACAGATAAGTACTACCTGAAGGGCTTACTGCACACTACACACTGGACGTGATCTCCTGCGTGTAATGATTGGACAAGCCACGCCCAGAAGAAGTGACTGTTGGCCTCTGAAAGGCCACAGTGAGGAGGGAAGCGAACAGAACAGAGAGAGGCTGCCTGGGGTGGAAGGTACTTGGCTTCTCGGGAGCTCTCTTGGATTCTGGTTTCGCTTCTCTGCTCCCTTTAAAAGGAAACACAACCTAGTGCCCAGTGGAGTGACTGGAAGGCTGTGATAGCAGTCTGTGGCCTGGGCCTCACTGTGGCTCCCTGGTACTGGAGAGGTGCTAATTCAGACAAAAAGCTGAGAAATCATCTCAGGGTCTCATTAATGTCCGGGCCTCCAGCATACAGTTGATGCTCATAAACAAACACTGAAATTATTGAGACTGCTGGGCATGGTGACACAAGCCTGTAATGACAGCACTTAGGAGGCGGAAGCAGGAGGCTCCTGTCTCAAAAACCAAAACCAAAACAAAAAAAAAATTATTGGGAATAACAGCACTTTATGTCAGAATAAAAGGACCAACTACAGGTGCCCATGCCCATCTGCTCTGTCTTCCTGCCATTTCAAGCCCGCTACTTTCTAGGCCCAAGAATCTGTCATAGTTCACAGCCAAGGTGTCACCTCCCTGCGCCTGCAGCCCCAGGTTCCTGTGGCTGGAATGTTTTCCCCACATCTTGAGCATGTGTGTTTGTTTTCTTCAAAATCCGGCTCAGATCTGGTCCTCCTCCAGAAAGCCTGCCCTGGATGGCTTCCTCCCCATAAACAGTGGTCTGCAAAACAGTACCTATCGCAGATTCGATGAGGTCAGGGCCGTGGCACCTGATGCAGGCACCGTGCTCAACAACACCAGCTATAATTGTGCCTGACCATCCTCCCCCAGCCCCCCATCCTCTCTTCACCTTCTCCCCCCCAGGCCCTCCACACTCTGTCCTATCACACCTAGGGGCCGAAACATCCCAAAGGCTTTGCATCCCATTCCTACGACTATAGTGCCTTATATGGCAAAAAAGCGAGATTTTGGAGAGGTGATAAAGGCTTTTGCAATGAGGAGATTGTCCTGGGTTATATGATGATTATATCACAGGGGTCTGTGTGGAAAGTGGGAAGGAAATTTAAAAAAGAAAAAATGTAAGATGGGGAGTAGAGGTTGACAAAGAGAAAATTGTAGGGCTAAGATTAACTCAGTGGGAGAGCAAGTACTTAGCATATGTGACCCAGGGTTCATTTCCAACACCAAGAAGGGAAGGAAGAGAAAGAGGGAGAAAAGGAGAGGGGCCAGAAGTCAAGGAATACAAGGGGCCTCATGGGCTGGAAAAGGCCAGGAAACAGAGTCCCTCTAAAGCTTCCAGGAGGAACTGTCCATAAGGACACCTTGACTTTAACATTTCGGACCTCAGAACTGTAGGACAATAACTGTGTTGCTTTAATCCATCCACCTTGCAATTATTTGTTAAACCAACAACAAAAAAATTAATACAATCTAGTACAATGGCTCTGAACTGGGGCACTTTTGCTTCCTTTGAAGCATCTGACAATGCCCCAGAGACATTCTGGCCTGCTGTAAAGTCTAAGGTGCAAGTGGCAGCTAGTGGGTAGAGAGCAGGGATGCTGTGGCACATCCCACAATGCCTAGGACAGCCCCACAAGGAAGAACAATCCAACTGAGCACGGAGGCTGAGAAACTCTGCTCTAGAACAACTGTGGAATTTACCATGATGGAATTTTAAGAAGTCCTTCCTAACCCTCTTTCTTTCCTGCCCTCTTTAAAAGTAAATCTCCATAAAGAGCTGGAGAAATTAGCTCACTAACTGATGGAAAGAAACAACAACCTATTACATAAGCCAATGCTCGCTCTGCTTGAAAGCTCGTAAAAAGACCTCTGCAATATACTGCGTTTTCTTCCAACACAACTGTCATGGTGTAAGGGCTTTTTTATTGTTTCAGAAATTAGAAAAATACATTTTAAAGTATAAAGCACAAGATTGTAATTATAGATTTGATTAGTTCCTTTAAAAGAACTTTAAACTTCAAGGTCTAGTCATCCGCTTGACACCTTCCTAGTGTCCCCGGAACACAGTGTCCTTCTGGCAGGTCAGACCGGGAACACAGCGTGTCACTTCTCACAGTGAACTCTGTGTTTACACAGCCCTCCTGGTGGCCAGACCACATGTGCATGCCAAACAAAAAGGGCCGTGTCTCGGCCTCCTCCAGCTTCCAGCCCAAGCACCATCCCTGGCACACAACACACATGCACTCTGCATCAATGGATGCATAACTGGGGGCAGCGGGCAGTCTGCTGCTGCATAATGAACCAACCGGCGTGCAGAGCAGGACTTGCGGGCTGACATTACAGGGTTAGCCCAGCAGCATGGCTGAAACTTCAAGCAGGAAAATCTGGATTGTGGAGCACCTGAAAAGCACGGAGGCCAGGATCTGCCTGAATAAGACCATTGGTGTGAACAGATCTCAGTTCAAGTCCCACATAGGCCAGTAGTAGCTAAACACTAGGGAAGCTACCCCAACTCTCCAACCCCCAATATCTTCCTCTATACAATTCATTCATTCAACAGACTGGAACAGACCAAACATGGAGAAAGAGAAATAAGAAAGTTGGCTAGAAAAAACCACTGCAGCAGCCAGCTCTCCACCATGAATCATGCAGCCCTGCCCAGCTGATGATTACATTTCCCAGCCACTCCTTCACCTTGGTGATGTGACTGCTTTTGGGCCAATGGAATTGGGACATATATAATTTGCATGTGTTCGTGCCCAGCCAGAAGCCCGTTTCCCATGTCCTGGGCAGCCTCCCCTGCACCGTGATCCGGCTGAAAGCTGAGTCCAGGCCTTTTGGTATCACTTAGGAAGTGCTCCAAGGAGGACGCAAGCCCCTCCCCCCCACTTCCTGGGGCTTCAAACTCCCTGTCTCCTTAGGCACCTGCCCCAGGGTGCTCATTAGGCTTAGGTTAAATGTCACTTTCTGCCGGAAGTCTCTCCTGAATCCCTGGAAGTACAACTACTGGCATCTCTCTCCAGATGGGGTAAGTGAAGAACAGAGAAGTTTAGTGATTTGCCCAAAACCACACAGCTAGAAAGTGGATGAGCTGTACTTGCAAATGGTACTGGCTGGATCCAGGGCTTATGCCACAGTCATCACGTTTTGAATCAGCAGTTCTAAAACTACGGTACCAGAACCCTGGGCCACCAGCAGCAGCAGCAGCCAGAGTAACCAGGAACTCGTTAGAAAGGCAAACCCTCCAGCCTGGCTTCCACCTACTGAATTAAATTGCAGGTTTCAACATGCCCTCCAGGGGAGCCTCCTGGGCCCTACAACTGAGAACCACTGAGCTAGAGAAACTTTCTGCAGTTTGCCTGAGGTAGTTCAGCCTCTTCGTGTGTTTTGCCAGCCCTTACTTTATCGTCAGCATGTTAGTGACTTGCTCCTTCCTTCCTTTGATGTCTTCTTGCTTGCTGTGCCCACCAGCCCTGACTGCACCAGTTTGACTCTACAACACTTTAAAGCCCAACCCACTCCACCCCAGATGTACTCTAACCTCACACCCTCTACTTCTCGGAGCGTTTTCTAGTTAGCAGAATGGCTCTGCCTCCACACACAAACTTTTTAAAATCAGCCCGGCCAGCTGCGACTACTTTGACTCTAGTCCTGAACGTGAAAATTTTCTGCTTCTGGTTTAAAAACTGGCTTGAAATATTCTGGACTTCTGGAGAACGAAGGGGAGCAAATCAAAGTATCCACTGTGCCCCCCTGGCTTTCCCCAACTGCTCCCAGGGTCCCCACGACTAGACGCCAGCCCTGCCAAAGACTGGACAGGGCTTTTTCGGCGAATCTGATCAGTGCAAAACCCAAAGTCTAAAGACCCCTACTGCAGTCGGTCAGTGTGGCAGGGGCAGCTGAAGGGAAGGGCACTGTCCACAGCCACATCCACAGACCTCCCGAACTCCCTGGAGCCCATTCTTCCCAGCAGACTGCCAAGGACTACCAGGGGAGAAAGATGAGGCAAAGGGAGCCCAGCCCCAGGCTCCTTCCAGCTCCTGGCCACATCCTCCTCTAGGCCCTGGAGTCCTACCCGCCAAAGGGAACGGGGTGTGTCCTCACGCCAGGCTTGAGAGGGACACCTGGCCTGGCCTCTGCCCCACCCCTGCGCCCCACGCCCTCCACACTCCGGGCATTATCAGCTCTTTCCTGCTTGCTCTGCCTCCTCCACTTAATCCATCTTGCTGCTCATACAGACTGCTGTCCACGTGGCTCACCCCGAGCTTCGGTTTCCTCCTCTGTGAAAGCTGTTTCCCCCGACTGGAGCCAAGGCAGGGAACTTGCACGACGGAGGGCACAGAAGTCAAATTCGCAGCGAATGTCCACAGGACATCTCGCCCAACACACATGTACATGTTATGTGTACATATACGCACGCGCGCGCGCGCACACACACACACACACACACATACACATACACTTTGCAGCCCGCCCATCCGTCACACTTGGGCGCAGCTGGGCAGCTTCCCGCACTGCACCGCACCCACCCCGCCCCAGGCGGAATCCGAGGCCTCGCGCCTAGCGCCACCACGCGCCCTCAGCTCTGCCCCTTGCTTGGCACACTGGCCAGCGGCGGCTGCCAATGCCCCTCCCGCGGCCAACGGTACAGCGAGGACACACGCAGCACCTCGGGGCTCCGGGAGCTCCGGCCGCGCTGCCCCTCCCTCGCTCGGGAGCAGGGGACGAAGCGGAGGAGCGGCCCAGGCCCGCGGGCGGCAAGCGGGCAGGGCCGCGCCCTCGGACCCGACCTGCCCCTCGCGGCCAGGACGCCGCGCACAGTTGGCCGAGTGCGTTTCCCGGACACGACGCCCCATTTCGCCGAGGCGGCGCCGAGCGCCCACTTCCCGCTCCCGTCCTGGTCACCCCGGCCGCGGCGATCCCTTACCTCTTTCGGCCGCGAGGAGCCGGCGGAGGCTCGCGGTGCGGCGCTCCAGCGTGCAGGCGGGCCCCGAGGGCCGGCGGCGGCGAGCAGGCGCGGGGACGCGAGCCCGGACCGGAGCGCAGGCGGCCAGGAGCCGGGCAGTTGGACCTGAGCGTGGGCTGCAGCCGCAGCTGTGCAGGGGCGGGAGCGGCGGGGGCGGAGCTCCTGTGGGAGGCGGGGCTACCGCGCCGCCTTGCTGGGGGCGGTGGGGGCGGGGCTGCCTGCTGGGAGAGCTGACGAGGGGCGTCGTAAGGGGCGGGGCGGTGGCGCCCACATCCTCTCCCCCCCATCCCCCTCACCCGCCTCAGGCTGTTGCCGGCCGGGTAGCCGCTGCCCTGCAACCTGTCCTACCCCAGGGACTAACAGTGAGCGGTTGAATGCAGATACAGCACAGCGCTGGAGTTTGACTAAAACCCATAGTTCGTTTGTAAAAGTGCCTATACATACCCTTAAAATATTTTTATCATTTGCTTTGTCTGATTTCTGCTTTGTAAAACCTAGGCACTTGTAACAACTGTTATTATTTGTACAATCATGATTATCTCCTTCACTCATTACTTTGTTTTCCAGGCAGTCTCGCCAACTCGCTAAATTGCCCACGTTGGGCTCAAACTTGAGATCCCCCTGTCTCTGCTTCCCAAAAAGCTGGAGTCATAGGCGTGCACTCCCACACCCGGCTTGACTTAGGTGTCCTGTGTTACTGTATTCCTAACTCTGAATCTGGGCTGGAACACGGTAGTGCTTAAAAAGTACCTGTGGAATTAACAGATACAGAAAGGTATGAAGAAGAGAACAAATGATACATACGATGAATATTTTTGCTACCACATCTTTACAAATGCTTTCCTAGAAATTTTATAAATTTTATTTTAGAAATAAAAGATAATAGTTGCACTTGTCCAGCAACTTATTTCATTCTAGCTCCACACCAACTCTGTAAGGTAGATAGATATAACTAGCCCTATTTTAAAGATCATATAACTGAGGCTCCCAGAGATAAAGACACCCAGTGGCACAGCCAGCAAAGGATGGAGCTGGAACTCAGGGCAACTTCTCTGATCGCAAAGATCACACTCTCCAAGAGATGTACACATTTCCTCCCAAAAGACTTCTAAGAGCCCCTTTAGACCCTTCAGAGTTGTAAGTAAGGGGTACCAAGGACCTCTATATTGCAGGGCTCGAAGGCTTTGGGGTCTGCTTAGTTACTGGTAATAATAGAGAAGAGGAATTGGGATAGTCCCAGGGCAGAGGGAGGCCGGGGGGCAGGCGCAGACTTGAGGATGTCCCGGCGAAGTGAAGGCTCCCAGCCGAGCTTCTCTCTTCCAGGCTCCTGCTGTCCTATCTCCTGTCTTCTACCCCAGGCAGCAAAGGGAGCTTCAATTCCTTTTCCCCAAGGGGAGTCACTGGTGTGCAGGGGATATGAGGACGATACAGGGGATGAAATAGGACCTCCCCAAATGATGTAAGGGAAAGACTGTTAACTCCCAACCTGTTAGCTGCCTGACACATCCAGTTCTAAAATTAAAAGATGAATTGTAGGAGCAGCAGAGATTAAGAATAGGAAATGTCTACTGAGAGGCAGGACCCCACTTTTCAGAGGAAGTTTTATAGAACAAAAACCACTGGTTGCAACATGGGTTAAAGCTATGGTCAGCCAATCAGGTAACAAGTATATTCGCTTATGTCATAAGCTCCCATATATGGGAGGACAAGTCAGGTAACAAGTGTGCATGGAAAGAACAAGGACTATTTCTAGGAAATGAGGGCCCCAGAGGTCTTGGTCACCCACTGGGGTGACTGATGCCTATCTGTACTTCCTTAGGCCAGTGTTATTGCTTATCTTGTCTTTTGGAGAAGTTGCAGGCCTGGTCTTTTCTTCTCTATCTTGAGGGCTGGTCTCTGATGCAAATGTGTCTCCGGCCACAGTTATAACATGTTCTCATCTTTTGCATGACTCTCTCGAGGCCCAGCACTATCTGACTGCCTGCACTATTTCTACCTAACTTAGCTATGCATAATACAGGGAAACACCGAGATAGAAGACGTGGGACATTAGAGAGACAGCAACATCCAGGTACACATGTGGATGTATTTCTGTTTGCCCCAACAGGAGTGGACTCCCAGCTGCATGCCATCCTGCGGGACGCTGTTCTTTGAACTCTCACCACTAGGTTTTGAATGTGGCTCTGGGATCAGGAGCCACCTGTCCTGGGGAACGTGTGCTTAGCTACCCTCTCAGGGGACCAATAATAAGAGCTGATATTGCTAGGACATCCGATCTTGCCAGGCACTGTGGTGACTGTGTCCCAGGCTTTCCATTGTGTATGGGTCCAGTGGCTCCGGGGCTTCCTTTGTCAGGAGTTGTGTAAGGGTGGAAACTTCACCCAACATCATGTTCAGAACCGGGGTCCTTAGGAAGATTTGTGACATCTTGAGGGAGAAGCTCTTGTAATTAAATCCTGGTAGCTTTATTTATTTATTTAAAGAGTAGCTAGGTGTGGTGGTACGTACCTGTAATCCAAGTTATTGGGGAGGCTGAGGGATTTAGCAAGGTCCTGTCTCAAATTTTTTAAAAAATTTCTTTGTAAGGGCTGGGGATGTGACTCAATATAAAGGCCATGAGTTCAATTCCCAGTACCACAAATATTAATAAAGGAAAAAAGAAAGCAAGCAGAGAAGCCTGGCTCTTGCCATCTCAAGACACTGCCAACAAAAAGACCATCACCATTTGGGCACGGTGGGGCACCCCTGCGATCCCATCACATGGGAGGCTGAGGCAGGAGAATGGCAGTGGGTTTAAGGCCAGCCTCAGCTCTATAGTGAGTTCAAGCCCAGCCTGTACTACAGAGGGGGACCCTGTCTCAAAAAACCAAACCAAAACAAAAAAGACTATCACAAGATACCCACCTGCAACCTTGTACCTCCTGGACCAGGGTTAAAATAAACCTTTCTTTATAATTCACCCAGCCTATGGTATTATGTGATTTCTGTATGCAGAAAGACAGAACAGCTAGGTGACTTTCCAGACCTTATATAGCTGAAGTGGCAGAGGTGACATTTAGTTCTAACCAGGGAATAACAGGTTGTTTGGGTGTCCTGACTAAGCTGTGCCCCCCCATCCTAGGGATCAAACTCAGGACCTTGCACTTGTGAGGCATTTGTGGCACTACTGAGCTACATCCCCAGCCCCATCATGGCTCTTCTTGTTTGAGATCTGTACAGATTTCAGATCTTCTGTGACAGCTCAGGCCTGAACAGTATCAGCAGAAAGACTATTCTTTGAAAAAATAGTTTTGCGGTTTTGCAAGACCACTCTAACCTGCTGAAAGTCAGAAGCCTATGCTTCCAGCTGGAGCTGCCCAACATAAGAGCTCACAGAACTGCAGTCTGACATGGCCAGAAATGGCTCATCCTTCCACACGGTCACCCCTGAGGTCGCAGAAACAGAGTTCCCTTCAGGTCATCTCCTCTGTCAGTCACTCGCAGCATTGTCCAGTCCTGGGGTCACTTGGTACCAGGGTCTGAGCTCCGACTCTCTGTCTGTTGATTTTGCCCCCACCTGCCCTGTACCTGCCGGGCCTGATCAGGCACAAAGCAGGCCTTATCAGGGAGGGGAAATTCTTTCTAGAGCTGCTCCTTGGCTTGGTGCCTGGTGCCGGAGGCGCTTCACTGGCCAGTGGAACACAAATCCAGTGTATGGCTCTCCCCACTGCTTTTCCAGGCCCCAGCCAGCTGCCTCGGTTTCCCTGGTGATTTATGCTTTGGAGGGGACACTGCAGGGCAGGTGTTATGCAAAGTCTACTCACAGCCGGGCAAGAATGGGGAGTCACAGAAGCCACAGCAATTGGGCTGTTGAGTGTGTGTGGGTTTTGTTTCTAAGTGACGTTTAAAAATAACTTTTATAAAAGTAACCCACATTCCTCATTGAAATTCGGAAAAGCCCAAAAAGGGCCAGGAATTTAGCTCAGTGGTGCCACACCTGCCTGGCAAGCACAAGGTCTGGAGTTCAGTCCCTGGTACCAAAAAGAAAAAACACAAATAGAGAAGTAAAATAAAATTACCAAGTGAAACTCAGCCAAAAGGAAGCTGACCTCCATCTCTTCAAATTTGAAATACATTGCAGGTATGCTTAGTGCAAAATTTTCAATCTGTCGAGTCACAGGCTAAAAGGAAAGTCCCCTCCTGTCCCAGGGCCTCCCTTACTGGCGAACCCACAGCTCAGACGCACAGTTGTGGAATAGACCCCGGTGACCTGCTGGGTGATTTCCTGTTTGAATATGCAGGCAGAAGAGTCAGATGTTCAGCTAGCCCCACTCCTCTGGGCTTCACCTCACACTTTTAGGTAGGACAGGGCCGTGCAGTCTAAAGGCAGCAGAGAGCTCATCTTGTAGATCCTTCAATGGGCCAGCAGATGGCTCCATGGTGAGCATCTCTCATGCCCAACAGACTCAGGGCCTGGCCATCCTACTGCCTAAAAGCTTAGACCCAGGGCTGTGAACAGGATATCTGTGGAGCACAGGCTTTAAAACCACAGTTCTCTGTACAGGGGACAGCTGCTCCTCTCCCACCTCTGGAGCCCAGGGGAGGACCACAGTCCCGCTTTGAGGTGGGGCCTGACTGTGCCTGGGAGTGGGCCAGGGCCTGCTGGGGCTGGAGCCCTGTGCCCCATCATCGGAGCTCTCTCCTCCTCTGTCCCATGGAAGCACCCTGGGGATAAGCGCCACTGTGCATGTGCGCGCGCGCGCATGCACGCGCGCGTGTGTGTGTGTGTAACAGTTTTGTTGCAATCGAATCCAGATATCACAGATTCATCACCCATTTAAAGTACAGAATTTGGTGGCTCTTAGAACATCCCCAGAGTTCCACAAGCAATTTTGGAACATTCTCATTAACCTCAAAATGAAACCCCATCACCTATGAGTAGCTACACCCTGTTCTCCTGAATTCTCTTCCAAACTCCTGGCAACGATTAATCTATCTTTCTGTCTTCATGAATTTTCCTGTTCTGGACACATCATGTAAATAAAGGCATATAGTATGTAGTGTTTTGTGCCTCTTTGGTTTCACTGTAATGCTTTAAAAATCCATCTGTGTTGGAGCAAATATCAGTACTCCCTTCCTGGTCATCGCCAAATAACACCACTTTCTGGAAGACAGACAGCCGGATCTGAGTTACCCGCACATCACTGAAGCCAGGTGGATTGTTTCCACATTTAGAGTATTACGGGTAACGATGCTGTTCATATTCCTGTGTGTGTGGCTGTATATTCTCATTTCTCCCAAGTACTTACTTAGGAGCAGAGTTGCCGTGTTGTATAGTAAATAAACATAGCTACTAAGCACAGGAAAAGATACTCAGTGTCAATGGCCAGTAAGAAAATGCAAATGAATAACACAAATCTAGCCAGGCATAGACCTGAAATCCCGAGACTCAGGAGAGAAAGGCCAGCCTGGGCAACTTAATGTGAGTCTGTCTCAAAATAAAACTGAAAAAGAGCTGTGGATGCAGCTCAGTGGTAAAGAGCTGGGCTAGATGTGCAAGGCCATGGCTTCAGGCCTGTGTACTTTCGTACTCTTAAAAAAAAAAAAAAAAAGTACTGTGTTTCTTTCCTGTGGCTGCAGGAAATGATCTTCCAGAAGCCAGGCCACAGTCTGGCCAGATCCAGACAAAATCTCCATCTGTGCTCAGGTCAGGCAGCCCTGGCCAGAGGCATTTGATTCTGAGTTCACCTGGTAGGATGGAGCGGCCTTAAGCAAGCATGCAAAACGGTGCTGAGGGTGTGGTTTAACGTAGACTCAGCATGTTTGAGGACCTGGCTTTGGTCTCTGGTAGCTAATTGTGGGGGAGGGAGATTTTAAGGACTATTCATGCTTGGAACGCTGGTTAGGTCTTGAGGATAGAATACTGGGTGAATATTGTCACCTGTCCTTCTGTAACTAACATCCTAGCAGGGCCCTCTGTTCCCCTGGGAGAAAGCCATAAATAGCTCCCACAGCAGTGGGCTGGGGAGATAACTGTGAGCGCCGTCTAGTGGCCAGCACCCATGGGCGCGCACCTGTGGTGAGGGATTCCTTCACCCTGTAAGTACCCCGTGGTCCCTTTCTTACATTTCTGCAGTGTATCACATGTAATTTTCACTGCTTCACCCCTGGGATGATCAGAACAACACCTGACACAATTGTAGGTGTTCAAGAAATATTTTCAGAATGAACAAACTTAAACCTTACAGGAAATCTGTAAGAGGCTACAATTATCACTTCATTTCAGGGATGAGCAACCCAGAGAAGCCACTGTTCCACAACACACATCCGAGGGAGAGTTTGGGTTTCCAGGTCCGTGGTTTCACTCACTATATTGGTTTCTTTCATATTGATTGATCAGGTGTTTTGTTGTTATTGTTTTGTTTTTTGAGACAGGGTCCCGCTTTGTAGTTCAGGCCGGCCCTGAGCTCATTATGTAGCCCAGGCAAGCCTCGAACTCAGCAATCCTTCTGCCTCAGACTCAGGTGTGCACCCCCACAGCTGACTTCTGTATGGATTTCTTACTGCTGCTGCTGCAAATTGCCACACATTTAGTGGTTTACAAAAACACAAACCAATTGTCTTACCATTGTGGAGGTCAGAAGTCCTCAAATTGAGGTGTCAGATACCTCCCATTTCTTGGGGGTTTCAGGACAGTACTTGTTTCCAACTTCTAGGGGTCTGTCGGGTTTGTGGCTGTAACCCTGACTTCTTATATCTCCATCCTCAAACATCTCCTCTCGTTCCCACCTTCCTTTACAAGGAGAGACGCTTGTGTTTAGACTGCGACCACCTGAATAATACAGGCTCCTCTCCCCATCTGAAAATCCTGCATTCAATCAAACCTGCCAAATCCCTTCTGCCGCACAAAGCCACACACAAGTAGAGGGATCTGGCTGTGGACACTGGTGGCGGGCCACTCACGGTCACTATACCCACTTACACAGCCACCTTTAGAACCCTGGATGTTTTGTTCGCTGTTTTCCCTGAATGCTCAAGAAAATGGAGAGCCCTATGTACGGGTAAAAGGAGGAAAAAGTAAACTGCACGGATTTGGACTTCCTGAGGCAGGAGGAAAAGGAACAGAAATTGGGACTATCGGACTTGAACTTTATCATGTCCTTAAAAAAAAAAAACTTACAGAGACTTAAAGCAAATCTGACAAATATTAACTACTATGAATGCTGGTTACTGTTTTGTCGAGCTGCGCTCCTCCTACCAAGCAGTCTGCGGACAGCCAGCCCCGCTGGGCCCGCGCGGGTGCCGAGGCGCTGGCTGTAAGCAGAGCGGTACCGAGGCGGGTCAGGCCGCCTCCGGTGACGCCCCGGGATCTCCGCTCTGCACTTGGATGTCCGCGGGCAATGCGGAGAGGTCCCGGCGGAGGCCGAGAGGAAGTGACAGGTCGACGCCGCTCTGGTGGCCGCGGGACCGACCGCAGGGCACACGTGGGCGAACGTGAACGAGCGCCAGGGGCGGGGCTTACGGGGCGCGGTGGCCGTGTCTTCACACTAACATGCTCCGATTGGACCTGCGCACAGCCGGGCGGTAGCGTGGCCGAGTGGTCTAAGGCGCTGGATTTAGGCTCCAGTCATTTCGATGGCGTGGGTTCGAATCCCACCGCTGCCACAACCGGGTGATCTAACTTTTTCAACTGCCTGTTTCCTGCCTCCCGGGAGGCTTTTCGTCCTTCTTTTTAAAAAATGGAATGAGGGAGGAAAGGAAAAAAAAAGGAAGAAATAGCAGAGAAAGTCTTTCCACTCCCCAGTCCAGTACACAAACATCTCAGCACAGATTCTATTCCTTTAAAACAAAGAAACTAGAACTGCGTTCTTTTTCCAAGGAAATGCAACTAAGACACTGTTGAAAACTTCCCAACAGGATGTCTGGGTATTTAATTCAACGATTCCATGCTTGAGGCCAGCGGGAGCAGAGTCCTTTACCTCTGGAGGATGAGCATTAGTGATGGAGCGTTGGGTGACTGTGGTAACTATGAGTTAGGGAAAAAAATCCCTTTTGGAGGTACTTTGGGGGGCTCAGGCTGACACCCCTAAAACCTCTACTGGGAGACAAGATGTGAAGTGTTTGTGGTGGGCTGGGGTAGCTGTGGTTGGGCCCCAGCTTCTATGATTCAATACTTGGTCTTCAGGCATGGTTTACAGGGCCCTTATTTATTTATTCATTCAGCATCTATTTATGAAGAACCAACTATGTGTCAGAAACCCAGTGGATCCTGAGCTACAGAACACAACAGGCAGGCACATGGTGGTGGCAGATCACTTGCGGTTTCCCTAATTGCACCTAGGAGGCTGCAGAGCAGCATTCCAATGCCGTCCAGGGAAGGCAGGAAGGGACGAGCTGGACAGGAAACGGAGAAACTAGCACCAAAGGCCAGAAGATGGGATTTTCTGCAAGAGGGAAATCCTAGAGGCAAGTGAGAGCCTAGAGAATTGGAGCTGCAGTGGAGGCGATTTAAGGCCGTTGGGCAGACAGGTGGGTGAATGGGGAGAGACGCAGCTGAAAAGCTAGGCCTTGACTTGAGTCGCCAGGATAGCAGGTAGGTAAGGGGTAGAGAACGCTGATTTAAGACTTTGAGATAGATCCTGGGAGTGATGAGATACCATCGAAGCAGGTCATTGATGAGTGGCATGTTGCAACTTGGGATTTAGAAAGCTCCGGGTAGAAGGTGCAGGTGAAGCTTTCTGGAGATGTCTGGTAGGAAGGACAGTGCTTCATATCTTGGTATTGGCAGTGTTTTAAGACCTAATGGGTGGGCCAAAGAGACATTCTGAGGGAGGACCCCACAGACTCACTGATGAGGGTGCCGTGAAGAGAGGAACGTGTTATAAGTGATGCCCAGGGCTGGGCCTGGGCCGCTGGATGGCTGTGCCACCTCTTATCTCCCTGAGGACAAAGGGCAGGTTTGGGGAAAGATGACTGAGTTCAGTTTGATCTGCTTGTGGATCACGGAGTTGAGGAGGAGGCTGGACAGGGCTGTCTGGAGGTAACAGAGCACTCGGAACAGGCAACAGAGATTTGAGAGGTGCCGTAGACTGAAGCCACGGAATGGTACATTCACCTCAAGAAGAGTTCAGAGGAGAAGAGAGGTTGGAAGTCTCAGGAACATAAACTTAAGGAGAAGTCGGTGGAAGAGAAGCCAGTGAGGGAAGCAGAAAAGGAAAGGCTGGAGGCCACAAACAGGAGACGTGGCACAGAGGGCAAGGGGGATATTTTGCAGAGAAGGGCCAATGAATGGTGTTGGTTAATGCGAAGAGGCTTAACCAGATACAGGCTCTACAGAAGGAAAAATGTCCACTGGGTCTGTGATTCACGGATAAGGCCACTGATGACCTTGATTAGTGCTATGTTTAAATAAGTCGCTGAATCAACACAAGTATGAGTAACTCATCACAAAATCTGATGTTGAGGAGGGGGAAGCAACGGCAACAGTAGCAGGGGAGGGAATGGAGGTGGAGGAAGGAGGTATGTGTGCATTTTTCCATTAGAGGGGCTGCAGATTGAACCCAGGGTCTCACATGCTAGGGGGAGAGCAGTTCTAAGGTGAGAGATGCCCGACCTCGGGTCTACAACTGGGAACTGCTTCAGGGCCCACGAGGGAAGGCTGTGTTTGTCTGGATGCCCCGTTCTATGTCAACTTGGGTTCGCCCCATGACAACTGTTTTCTGCATTTGTGGTACTTCTCTTAGTGCCTTCCAGTAAGCTAGGGCCCTCTTCCACTTTGAATCCCATGGATCATCTGGGACAGCCTCCAAATCCTCACATGCATTCAGTTTGCATGTTGGGGAAAGCCCTATCTCCCTTTCCACTGGGCAGAGATGAAAGAAGCTGTCTTGGGACACCGTGACCTATGTGAGGTCTGTGCCCCCACCCCCACCCCTGGGCTCAGGGTAAATGTTCTTACTTTCAGAGCCCCAGGGAAGAGCTGACCTGGAAAAGTCTAGAAAACAAAGAAAGTGATACTTGGCTTTGGATTCAAAAGGTGAGGTTGGGCCGTAGACAAGAGATAGGATGAAGCCAGGCATGGTGGTGCAAGATGTAGATACTCCCAGCACACAGGAGGTGAAGGGCAGCCAGGGACGCATAATGAGTTCAAGGGCAGTTTGAACAACATAGCAAGACCTAGTCTCAAAAGATAAAAAAGGTCTAGATGATAATGTGAGTAATGTGAGCCTCTTTTTCTGTTCTAGGAACAGATTCCTCAAAATGGGAAGAGAGAAGGTTGTGAAAGGGATGAGTTGAGTTTAGATGCAAATATGTTACTAAGAAAAAAGAATCTAAGGACTTCCAACCTCAAATGGCCCTGGGTTTGTGGATCTGAGAGAATGAGATCGATCCCACAGTTCAGCCCCAGACCCTGGCATGGCCAAGAGTGCAGAACTAGAAACAGTCACAAGGTTGTCCTGATCAGTGGGGACAAGGCTGCCCTGGCCTTCTCCAAAGTATCCCTGCACAGAGCAATACCCCGCACACCTGTTCTCTGAAGTTAGACAGAACTCCAGTTTCCTTATCAGTAAAAAATAATAATCCTATCATAAGGGTGACCCCAAGACTCAAATAAGGTCATACAGATAAAACCCTTGCAAGCTGTCAAGCATTACAGACATATGAGATTAGTGCCGACCTTTTAAAAAATTATATATAGACCCATAATTACACCCAGCAAATGGAAACACATTTTTTTTTCTCCTCCACAAACCATGTTCTCTGTTCACCAGAGAGGAACAAATCCTGTGACTGGTATCTTTCCTCCTCTCCTCTACTCTACAGGCCTGGGGTCATTTCATTCTCGGCCAGTTACACACATGCACAGTATGACACAGTCACATAAGGCTAACACACACTGCTATCTTGGTGTCCACCGTGGGTACCAAGATGGAGGAAAGTGTGATATCTGTCCAGGGCAGAGCTAGAGGAAGGCATTCTGTGGCCTTAGGCCTTAAGGTGACAGGGATCACCATTACTCCACATTAACAAATAGAAACACTAATCACAAAATATAGCCGACTATACTCCTTTCCCCCATTATAACTGTACTGGGCTTTTTGGAAACGTGTATTTCTTTACAAGGTTTCTATTTTTCATTCCCCTCTAGTACTAGGCTTAGTAATCTCCAAAATCATAAACCAGGGACCCAAAAAGACCCAGCTGGACTGTGCAGATGTCTGACTCTGATGTTTCTTCACGTTCCAGGTACCAATAGAACTTTGTGTGAATAAACGAATCCACAATATTAAGGATGCGGGCAGATCAAATGCAACGTTACTAAAGTGAGTGTAACTCAAGATTCGAAACGATTGCAGAACACACACAGAGAAGCCAGGGCAGCAGCAAGAAGGATCCACTGTTCCCAAAAGTAGGAGCATTCTCAAAACGCTACCAACCTGCCTGTACTACCTCACAGGCTGCAGGGGACGGTGCCCGAAGGGAGTGGGGGTGGCCAGGGCCGAATAAAAGGCACCAAGGAAGAGCCTGGATTTAGCAGTTGAACCAGGAGGCTGAGTGAGAATCCAAGGAAGGGATCAAAAGTAGTGGCCCGGGCAGGAAGGGGCGGAGCCATAGCAGGAGAGTCTGGGGGCGGGGTGGGGCGGGGCTAGACACCGCGAGGAAGGCGGAGCGTGCTTTGAGGCTGCCACCTCATTGGTAACCAGGCAGGGCCCGGAGGCGGGGTGAGGGTATGACCGGGACCATGGGGACGTGACCAGGATTTAGGGGCGGAGCCATGTCTCAGGGGCGCTGCCTTATTCCGTAGAGACAGGGCCCGGCCAGACTAGTGTACTCGGCGCTTACGTGGCAGGGCGGTCACCTGCGGGCGGTGGGAGATCAGAGGCTCTGCGCAGCTGCCTGCACGGGCTGCAGGCCTAATAAGTGCAGGGCCAGGCCGAGCAGGCCGAGCAGCAGCAGCAGCCCCAGGAGCATCCGCAGAAGTGTAGGCGCCGCGGAGCCTCGGGGCTGCTGGCTCGTGGACTGCAAGTATCGCTCCACTGAGTCGGCGAAGCTGAACTTGTCCGGCGCGTAACCGAGCTGAGTTCGGGCCTTGGCGATCTGGAATGTGTGCGTCACGGCCACGGACTGCACCTGCGGGAGAGGCGGGGCAGCCAAGGGCAAGGGTAGGGAGGGGAGAGAGTCCTCGGCCTCACTATTTGGGGACTCAAGAACTCCATTGCTGCTTCTCGCTTCCGTGATGCCCTCGTGGGGGTAGGGGCTTCCTACGTCCCTTGTCTCACACATCTTTGATTCCTGGAGGGCAATGCCTCCAGGATGACTTGTCTCTCCAGGCCTGCTGAATGCACTCCGTGTATATATAACTCCTCATCCCTGAGGAGTAAAGGTCCCGCCTCTGCACCTCCCGGACTTGCACGGTGTTGAGCTCAGCAAGCCCTGACAACTGTCTCTCAGAAAGGGCTTGGACCTTCTTTTAGCCCTAGACCAACTGCATCGGGTGGAACTTCTTCAGAGCTGGCCCCTTCCATGGGCTGCGAAGTGCCTTATTACTTCCCGTGCAGTTCTTATCATAGTTACTGCATTTCCTGGTTTCTGGAATGTTTTCCCCTTTATACTGGAAACTCCTGGGGGTAGAGACTCAAGTCATTTTAGCTCTATTAGTTGGTATATAGTAAATGCTCAATAACTGAGTAAGACTAAAAATCAACCTACAGGGCTGGTTGGTGTGCCACAGATTGACCAGCAGGGAATGCACTAGCCACAGCCCAGAAGACTTGCCCAGCTAAGATCCTTTACCCACACATCTGAACAAGGAAATCACAACCTAGACGAGAGGGTCAAGTCCCTGCCTGACCAATTCAGCAGCATGTTGGCAGCTGTTTTGCCTTGGTGGGATTCCTGCTGCACTTCACAAGCTCGTGGTTGAGTTGGGAATCAGGTGTGGCTTTGAATCCCAATACCACTTGTGTGCTTGTGAGCAAGTTATTTCACTGTGTGTCTCATGTCCCCCTCTGTAATGAATGTGATAACAGAATCTACAACTCAGAGCAGAGAGGCCTGGGCCTAACATACCACCACTCAACTGATGTCACCGTTGTCATTATTCTCTGCTCCTCAGCATGGCTCTAAGGAAAAACATAGATGACAACCCTACTTTCCCCTTGGGGACCACTGGATTTGAGATCGGAACCTAATCCCAGCACAGTATCACCTTAGACAAGTAATCTAATGCTGCTTCTCATCATAAAGTGAAGTCATATTTTTGCCTTCCTACTTTAGCAGGGAGTCAGGGAGAATAAAATGAAAGTGAAAGGCTTTTGCAAATAACCCCAAATAACCCCCTATTGATTTACTATTTATAATCTCCATTAAAACATCCTCTGTTGGGCCGGAGGGTTAGCTCAGTGGTTCCAGTGCCTGCCTCGCAAGCGCAAGGTCCTGAGTTTCATCCCCAGTAACCACATACAATGCTGGGCGTGGTGACTCACGCCCACCAGCAATCAATACCACATACCACAGTGCCGGGCGTGGTAGCTCACGCCTGTTATCCCAGCACTCCGGAGGCAGAGGCAGGAGGATTGCTGAGTTTGAGGCTTGCCTGGGCTACATAGTGAACTCAGAGCTAGCCTGAACTACAAAGCGAGACCCTATCTCAAAAAAAAAAAAATCCTGTTTGCACTGTACGTGCTAAGCAAATATAAAACTGCATCAGCACTATGAGAACAGTATTCTGTAATACAGATTCTAGTAAGCATGAACTATGAGCCTAGAATCATCAAGCTTTGTGTGCACATGTGTGTGTATTGAGGGTTGATTGTGACAATAGATCATGGAGCCTGCCTTTGGGAAGCTATGTGGGAACAGCCTTGAGGAGAACTGCTGAGCTTGGGGTTGTGATGTCTCAGAGCCAGGTGGGACAGCCTGAGCCAACGCCAGCAGCTGGGGATTCTGCAGGAACCAGCGCGGGTTGGGAAGGTTCTGAGGCCACTGAGAAAGGTGTGGGAGGGCAGTGAGGGCTGAAGAAGGGGAGGGGGAGGGTGAGGCCCTGGGGGCTCACTTACCTCACTTCGGGTGAGCAGCAGAGGGAGGCTGCCGAGTGGCCTCAGGGCCAGGTGCAGGTACTCCATCACTGCGGCTGCAGGGAGAGGGCCAGGACCGGCTCACCTCGTGCAACTTCCAGGAGGCCTTGAAGACAAGCTAACTGGGATATTGTTTGTTTTCTAGGGCCCCTCTGAAAAAGCTGTTGGATTCCTTCAAACCAGCAGCAAATGCTGGGGTGCCCAGTTAGCTGGGAAGTACATCCACAAACACCGTCTTATGACAGTGAGACTAAAGGACTCTTAAATAAATCCGAGCAGATTCGAAGTTGGCTTTGTAAGTCCCACTCCTGTTCTGTGCTCTCTCAGGCAGGGCAGGAGTTAGGAGCAGCGCTTTGTACCCTGGGCCACACACTGGACACTTTAAGAAATACCGATGATTTCCGTCCTTCCCCTCCCACTGGTCACAGGTTGTGGGCTGTGGCCTGGGCTTTGTATTTTTCTTTTCTAGTTTCAAAGCTCCAGGTGAGGCTAATGTGCAATCAAGGTAGAGACAGTGGGCTGAAGTCAGCATGCCAGAACCCAGATGCACACGTGGTCTCTGGGGGCAGCATCCCCAGGCTGGGGGCCAGCGTGTCAATCACTGCATGTGAGCCTGGGGAATGAGCTTTCGATGGTTAGATGCCAGTGCATTTAAGATACAGCCAAAGGTATGGCAGCAACATGGCCTGAGGGCTACCTGTCCCCCCCTACCACCACCATGCTGGACATCTACTCTGCCTCCAGCTGGAAGGAGGGCTGGGGCTGGGGTGAGAATACAGGACAGCAGCAAGGGCACAAGAGCTGGTGCTGACCCTCAGGGTGAGGAGGGTCATCTAGGGCTAAAATGGAGCCTCTTTATGACCCAGAGCAGCTCTAACTTCAGGATGACTTTGGGGGACGGGGCAGCCCCGAGGCCTGTTCTCCTCTTGTCTGGCATGATACCTTCCAGCACAGGACACAGGAGGCACCCACGGCCAGTGTGCGTGCTGCCCCTCCCACTTTCTCACTGTGGCACCGCAGGCAGGTCACTGATGTCTCCGAGTCTTTACAATGAGCCAATCATATAGACCTTGCCTGTGGATTAAGGCTTAAGGCCAAGACTGGGGAGTGGGTGGGACCTATGTGCTAAGTTTAGAGGCCTGTGCCCCTCAGTGCAGGGTAAGGATGGACAGGTCTAGCTATTGGAGCCTGGGCTTTAACAGACACACGCCTTTCCTTACCTGTCAGGTAAACCCATGAGGTAGGTACCTGGACCCAGGGCTGGCTGTACCCCAGCTTCTCAAACTGCAAGGGAATATGGCCCAAGATGAGAACACATTGTCCAGGGGCTGGTATGGAAAGGCTACCCGTTTTCCGTCACCTGCACTGGCAGAGGATCCCCCACCTGCCCACAGACGCAGACCTGAAGCCAGCCCCGGGTCTGCACCAGTCTTGAAATTTACTCTTTTTCCTGGACTACTTGAGTAGAAGTTGGGTGGTTTAACCTGGGACCACCCTTATCATTTAATTATTATTTATATCAGCCCACAACCAAAGACATTCTCAGACATGTAAGTTGTACCTGATTTTTCTAGAATTGACTTTTCTATTGAAGGGAAAAATCAGCCAGTGTGAGAGGGTGGTAGGAGACACGCGAAGAGACAAGCTGGCTCCTCACTGGCGTGAAACCTCTCCAGGCCGAAAGGCAGCTCACTGCGAGGGTTTGCAGGGTGAGGAGAAGCTAGAGCCCCTCACCCTGTGGGGGACACACCAAATGTCAGGCTGCTTCGGAAGAGCCCGGCAGCTCCTCTTTAAGCACAGCACCCGTCCCCCACCCCGACCCCAATATATAACAAACACAGAAGAAAGGGAAAGAACAGGAAGCGTCTGGAATAAGGAAAAGTAGAGAGACAGAAGATGTGTGGTTGCTTAGGACTGGGGTTACTGACTGCTAACAGGTCTAGGTTTGTTTTGTTCTTTTGAGGGTGATGATTTGTTATAAAGTTAATGATGGTGATGGTTGGACAGCTCTGAATAAATTTAAAAATCACTGATATGCACACTGAAAATAGTCGAATTGTATGGTTGGAGTTATACCCCCATAAATTCACGATTTAAACAAAACAAGGCCCAACCCCTGAGGGGTACCAGAGCTGGAGGACTAAGAATCTCCTTTGCTGGCTCCATCCAGCTGGCTTTGGCTTGAGAAGTGAGTGTGTGAGCTAGAGCCGAGGCCTGCAGCCCGGGATCCTGCTCTTCCCTGAGGCGGGCCTAGCCCCAGGAGGAGTCTATGGACCCCTAAGGGAGGAGTCTGGAGTTCTCACCAGAGCCTCAAGCCTGAGTGTTTTGGAACCTTCTACATCCTCCCGTTAGGGCCTCCACACCCAGGCTGGTATGTCACAAGCAAGAGCCTGCAGGCGGCCAAGGTGTGGCTGGCAGGTAGGGCACTTGCTTAGCATCACTTGTTAAACACACGCAAGACCTTGGGCTCCATCCCTTGGGAAATCAAACAGCTAACCACCAACGCAGTCCCCAAAGGGCTAGAAGCCAGTACAGATGAGGAAGTGGGTGGTTCTCATGCGAGACCCCCAGGCGGTCCTGGGAGTGGGGAAGGGTGAGTGGGAGAGAAGGCAGATTTCGCTCTCCTGCTGAGGAGCTGGTGCCGGACACCTACCAGTGGGGCCATCCACTCAAAGAGGTTGACGCTGTCCCCATCGTTGATGTAGTATGCCTGGCCACTCTGCAGGGATGTGAGGAGGAAGGGCCGTGAGATGGCTGTCTGCCAGCCTGACCCCGCCCCTCAGATGGCTCCAACCCCCTCATTCCCATGAGCAGTGCCCTGGCCCAGGGACAGGACGCTGTATATTCTGGGCCCACCAAAAAGACAAGCACTGTGACCCAGATAAAGTCACGCAAACTTTCTGTACCTCAGTTTCTTCATCTGAGAAAGGGACGCTCATAGTGGACCCCCCCCATCAGGACCACCCACGCTTGCAGTGGCAGGGAGTTCTAATGAGGTTTTAAGATGCCTCCTGCCCTCCCCAGGCCTGGACCACTGTCCTGCCAGCCATCGGGAAGGAGCAAAGGTGTTCTGTGGGGACCTTGACTGCTCTAGGGAGGGGCAGCTGGCCCGAGCTGTGTGAGGGGTCACGGGGACTCACAGCCACGTAGCCCTTGGCCGCGGTGAGGGCCTCGGCTGCCAGCACGTGTGCCTGCACCAGGTTGTGCACGTGGACCCAGTTCATCCTCGTCGTCTGGTCCCCAAATCGGAACATGAACAGCCTCTTCCGGATGTGGTTCTGGGGAAGGTGCACATGGGCACTGAAGTGCGTGGCTTCACACGCCTCTCTGCTTGAAGCAGTGTCTGGCTCCAGGCCTCTGGCTGGTCTGACGCCCTCCTGCCATCGCTGACACCTCAGAGCCGCCTCCACTCCACCTTCGCTCACACTCCACACACGGCTCACCTGCAAGGCCACTCGGCCTGACTGCGAACATGTGTGCAGAATCCTGCTACTTTTTGCCCACTGACTGAAGCCCTCTTCTCCTGTGGTGACCACAGTGTCAAGCCAGCTGCTCCCCACCCACCACCCGCCCTCAGCCCCTGCCAATGGCCCTTTCATCACACTCGGTGACCAGCCGGGAGCAGGCCCAGGCCTCCCATCCTGCCATGTCTGAATCTGATGCTCTGCAATGGCCAAGACGGCCCTCCTGACCTGCCATGACCCAGTGACGGCATCTCCCTCTGATGGCCCTCACGTGCTCACCCAGCCCTTTCCTGTTCCCAAGCCGCCTCATCTGCCAGCACGCTTGTCATCCAACTCGTGAGTTGTTATTACTGTCTCCTCAGGTGAGCATGGATGCCCCACCAGGCAGCCCTACCTGTGCTAAAACCTAGAATGGTCCTGAGTGCACAGTAAGGTCCTGTCACATGAATAAATGAGGGACAGTCATTGAGGTTGACCCCACCTTCCCTGACGGCTTGGCCAATTTTAAAAATAGAAAGTAGACATAAGGGCCTCGCAAAGGAGGCCCTTACACTCTTACACTGCAAACCAGAGGTCACTTCCTGATGGCTTCCATGGCTCCCTAGGACCTTGTGTTCCCAGGTCGGATTCAGCCTGGGGCCTCTTTCTGCTTCCGACACTGACCAAGAACGCTCTCATTTCTAGGGTGGTGCACAAGTTGCCTCCTCTACATGGGCTGTCTTCTCTCTGCCACTCCAGGCCCAAACAGTGCAGGCCTGGGCCACCTCAGGAAGCTCTCGACTCCCCGGCAGGGCCCACTCTCCTTTCCCTCTGCACAGTCCTCCCACACTAGGGTAAAGACTGGTCTTATCTCCTGACAGGACCTGAAAATGCAAGGGTGGGCCCAGAGCCCCAGGTCACCATATTCCCAGTGCTCTGCTTTTTTAGGGAGAAGTCTTCTGGAGGCCCTTGTATGACAAGAGCCCTCAGTCCTCAGGGGACCTACTTGTGAATGGAGATGACAGACTGTGTCTCCTTGGGGTCACAGCTCTCCATTCCCTGATGGAGCCCCTAACAAGAGCTCTGCTCCTGGAGGCCTGGGGGCTCCATGGCCTGGTGGGGGTGGGGAGGCTCCAAGAACCAAGGTTCTCAGCTTCAAAACTGCCTGGAGACCAGTGGTCTCCGCAAGCTGGGAAGGTCCCATCAGTGTTGCACATCAGCCCAGATCTTCCTTCTTGGGCCCCAGAAGGCTGGGAGAACATACCGCAACTCTGGGCAGGTGTTTCTGCTCTTCAGGGCCATAGATCCCCGGGGGCCGGAGGACACAGGTCCGGAGAGTTCCTCCTCCTAGCACACAGGGGGAGCAGTCAGGGCCCAGAGACACGCCATCTGTACCTTCAGTACTGGGTATGGAAAGCCTGCCGTAGGACATCCTCTGCTGCTGGCATCCCACCCTCCTGTAGCAAGCCCAGCCTCGATGCACAAGGCCCTGGGGGGCTGTACACCAACATGGAGCCATGGGATGCTGTCACCCTGGAGCGACTGAGTATCACTGACACTGGGACCCAAAGTCCCAGGAGAGGATTCATCAGCTCCTGCCGCCAGGGCACTGCACTGCCCCAACCTGAGTGGATGTCTTTCTGTAAGTCTGTCTTCTAGAAGCTATGCCACATCCTTCTCATGTAAGTTCCCTCTTCCAAGAAATAAGCCAGGACCAGCGTCTCTGGGTGTTTTAATCAAACACCCAGGCGGCTGCCTCCCTCACCATCCTCACTTTACAATGAGGCCCAGTGTAGTGGGGGAAAGAGGGTCCCCAAACAGGTACATATTCCAGAACCTGTGCATGTTGATATTTGGAAAAAGCATCTTCATGACTGTATTGAGGATCTCATAAAGAGATTATCCAGCGGAGCCTGAAATCCAGTGACAGGTGCGCTTATACTAGCCCACAGGAGAGACAGAGGCCTTTTGAAGATGGAGGCAGGGAGGGCAAGTCTGCAGGCACAAGCCGAGAACACTGGGGCCAGATGCTGGAAGAGGCGAGGAAGAGCCCACCAGAGCTTTCGGGGAAACAGCCCCATGGACACTTCAGGGTCAGGCTCTGGATCCCAGGTGGAAAGCAGAAGTTTCTGCTGTTTTTTTTTTTTTTTGTTTTTTGAGACAGGGTCTCGCTTTGTAGTTCAGGCTGGCCCTGAGCTCACTATGTAACCCAGGCAATCCTCCTGCCTCTGCCTCCTGAGTGCTGGGATTACAGGCGTGAGCCACCACGCCTGGTAGTTTCTGCTGTTTTAAGCCACAGCAAACATTCACACACAGAAACAGAACACACTGTATGGGCTCTGCAACCAGGACTTGGGACCTGTGTCTTGGGCTCCAAGTTAGGGTGAGAGGGACTGACTGCCCCTGGACCAGCTGGGGCCTGGGCAGAACGAATCACCCCAGATGACCGTGCTGAACTCCTGGAAGGCAGGTATCAGGTGAGCATCTCTGTAAACAGCCTGCTGCTAAGTTTAAATTCTGGGTCTGTGGAGCATGGCACAGCGGGTCAGGTTGCAGCTGATGGAGGCTGGCGGGGCACTGGGTGGCCACGTCACAAAGGGGTTGGGCCCAGGGTATCCATGACTCTCCTGACCATGGAAAGCTGGGGATGCTCATATAAATAATTCTCAGCCAGAGGATTAGGTGTCCAGCATGCAGGCTGTGGTCCGGCCTGACTGGGGGAGGCTCTGGGTAGGTTTCTGTCAAAACCCTGGGAAAATACACCTGGATGTCCCCGCTGGGACCAGCGGTCAAGGCCTGACTGGCCCAGGGTGATGGGGCGAGGGACATCCTGGGGAAGGAGCCTGTCTCTGGGACCTGCTCTTCTATGCCAATGGCAGAGTACAGTGGTTGAGACCCAAGATCTGGGGATAGACATCCCTGGGGTTCAAATCCCACCTCTGCCACTTAATAGCAATGTGACCATGTTACATCAGTTCCTTGCTCTCCATTTTCTCACTGCATGTTGGGGTTTATAATTCCAAGTATCCCTCCCTCTCCATATCCACTTGTTTCCCAAAGTTGGACAGCTCTGATACTAAAGAGAAATCCAGTTGTCTGATTCTTCTTACTTTAAGAAGCAAGTAGTGAAAATGTAGATAGCAAGGGATTTATCTGGGTGAATTTAGCTCTCGAGTTTAGAAGGCCAGGGATAAGGTGCATAACTCATAGGGATGCTACGAGGAATGGAAGAGGGTTTTCTTTGTTGTTGTTATTGTTTTGTTTTTTGGCATAAAATTAGAATGCAGGGCTAGAGATTTAGCTCAATGGTTCTGGCACCTGCCTAGTTAGCACAAGGATCCCTGGTAACCACATACAACGATATGGAGCATGGTGACTCATGCCCAGCAGCAATCAGTACCATACACTACAATGCCAGGTGTGGTGGCTCATGCCTATAATCCCAGCACTCAAGAGGCAGAGACAGGAGGATTGCTGTGAATTCAAGGCTTGCCTGAGCTACATAGTGAGTTCTGGACCAGCCTAAACTACAAAAAAAGTGAGACCCTGCCTTTAAAAAAAAAAAAAATCAGCCTGCAAAATTGGGCCTGGCCTGAAATAAGCACTCAATAAATATAAATGGTTCATATTCTATTATTCTCTGTAATCACAAGAGATAATGTGAGAAGGCAGCTGAGGCTGTTCTGCCCTTTTGTTTAAGGAAGACCCTATACTGGATCCAGTCTCCTGAGACAGAGAAGAGGACTGGACCTGAGTTAGCTTCAGTCTCTTCCCACCAGATCACAGACAGCATCCACAGGTGCCCAGAGTGTTTTGAATGATGAATGGCAGAGGCCCGGGAGCTGTCCCTTGGAAGGAAGGTGGGCCTCAGAGGCTTCTTGGCTAAAGACTGCAGTCACCATGTATTTGGAGTGAGCTCTGCTGCCCACAGCACTCACCTGGGAGAGGTGTCCCATTAGCCATCAGGGTCAGCTGGTCAGCAATGGCTTTGGTCCGGGAGTAGTGGTCCGTGTGCTAGAAGAACAGGGAGGACAGGGCCACCAGCCAGGGGTCAGCAATGGTGGGCAACTGGCCCATCCCAGCTTGGCTCAGGCACCCTCCCCTCAGGCCATGTGCCTGTGGATACAGCAAATCCTGAGCTCCACCCTCTGAGCAGAAGGACAGGGAAGCTCTTGTGGAGTCACAGGAAAGAGGGGGCACTGGGCATGACTCCAGGAGGCTCCTTCCAGCTCCCAGCACCCATCTTGGGGCTGCTGCTGGACCTATGTCCCCAGTGTGTTCTCAGTTCTTGCTCTCTACAGCCCCCAGCAAGGCTGCTATCAGGCCCAGATGATGAAACAGAGCAGCACAGGGTGACATATCAGGCAGGCTGGGGCTCCAGTCAGGTTGGCCTGATTTCAAACCAGACATGACAAGATGAAACAGAGGTAGGCTGGGGCCAGCCAGCTTAGGGGTCCTTTCCTGCTGGGACTCCCCTGAATTGTGAGCTAGAGTTGGGTCCTCCCTTCCCTCACCCTGGCGGCCACCCCCACCTCTCCTGGTAGCCGGTACCTTGTCCAGTGGAAAGTATGGCACAGAGTCCTCATCGCCCTGCTCTATGGGCTTCCCGCCAAAGGCCACGTTGACGGTGCTGGTATAGACAAGCCTCGGAACCCGTCGGCGGACACAGACTGTAGTGACAGGTACAGTCAGCAACATGCATGCATTTGCACACGCAGGCACACACACAAAGCTGGAAGTTGGCTGAGAAGGTGCAAAACTCTTTGGGTGAACCCATCTATCTCTCTCCAGTATTCAACATACACCCCAGCCCCCAGGGTGCACCCAGAAGCTAGAGCTGCTGGGAGAGGGATGCTCTCCAACTTGGGGTGTGGATTGAGTCCTGAGCTGTGGACCCCTGGGAACAGGCCTCTGGTTCTTCCTTCCCAGTGTGAGCTCCCTGCCAGGCCCAGGCCGGAGGAACTGTGCACTCAGTCAGGACAGAGAGCATGGGCAGTCCGGAATCAGAGGAAAACGTGCAGGACACAGCAGCACAGACGCAGAGGGCCCAAGAGGACCTCCTGCTTGGGGCTCCAGAGACTTTCTGTCCCTCTCAGCCCCGAGGGCCCGCTCCTCCCAGTCACACCAAGCCCACGCTATCAGGCTGGTGCCGGACCGGGGCAGGCCCACAGGTCCTCTGCAGAGTAGGCACAGCCAGGGCAGCATGGCACCCCTCAGCCCCGCCCCCCCCAGGAGCTGGGCCTGTGGCAGGAGAGGGAGAGATGGAGAAGCACACAGTCAGTCCCCTCAGATTGGCTTGAGACCTACCATCGATCACTAGTTTGGTGCCTCCGACATTTATGGACTCAATCTGTTCTTTTTGAAGCTAAAAGACAAGATACAAGTAGGAAGCCATGATGACATCTCCTGCCTTGTCACTGAGGCCAGAGGCTGGGCAGAGAGTGAGGCAGGGAGGGGCAGCAGAACACTCAGCTCAGAGGCAAGGACCCCGATGGCCCTGTGGCAGGGTTCCCAGCTCTGCCACGCCTGGCCCTCAGCTGCCTCAGGGCAAAGTGGGGCCTGAGCCCTCGGGTGGTCGGTGGACCCAACAAGACCCCTGAGGACTCAGAACAGAGCTTGGCACGGATGCAGGACCCAAAACTTGTGGAAACATTTTCCTGCCCCAAAGTCTCAATTTGTTCGTCCTGTAAGAGGGACACAGTGAAACTGTGAAACTTGCTCTGGTGAGGGGACTAGGGTGTGAAAAGCCAGAGCAGCCGACTGTGGTGACCTCTCCCATGTGCTGAAGACACCTCAGGAGCAGTCCCATCCCGGTCTCATCTGATCCGGACAACACCACCACGAGGTGAGCTGTTTCTCTATTTATTCATTCAGTTCTGGGGATTGAACTCAGGCCCTTCACACAGAGCTACATCCCCAACCCCCTCTTTTAAAATTCTGAGACAGGGTCTTGCTAAGTCACTAAATTGCCCAGTCTGACTCAAACCTGAAATCTTCCCACCTTAGCCTCCCAAGATGCTAGGATTACAGGTATGTGCAACCAGGCCTGGCTTTTATGTTTACTTTTTAAACTATATTTATTCTCATTGTAGTGCTTTTGTTTAACAGGTAATATACAGATTAAAAATTACTCGAACAATGAACATTATCTGGTGAAAAGGAAATTTCTCTCCCACTCCCGTTTCAGTCTTCCTCTTCCCTCCACAGAGACAACCACTGTTAATAGTGTGTTTTGAGGTGAGGTGTGCCAATTAACAGCAGCACTGGGCCACAAGTGGAGCTCATTGTAGACTCCCTGCTTGGCATGTGTGAGGCCCCGAGTTCTATCCCAGCACCAAAAAGAAAGCAAAATGTATCAGCACATAGGCCCATGTGAGTACAGTATAAAAGTGACCATGCTCTCTACTTTCCCTAAAACAAAACAGAAGGACACCAGACACTGTTTTGTACCTTCAAGAGTGCTGTTGTTTTCAACACAAATTGATTCACCATGTAATTTAACTAGTCCCCTAATAATGGATATTTAGGGTTTTTTGTTTTGTTATTAATAATGGCATAAATATTCAAAGCAGTGCAATTTCTTTTTCTTCTTCTTCTTTTTAAAAGCAATCACTAAAGATTGAACTCAGGATTTTGGACCGAGTTATATTTCCAGCCCATTTCTTCATTCTTAAATTTTGAGACAAGCTAAACTACCTAAGCCAGGCTCCAACCTGATCCCTCTGCTCAGCCTCCCTGAGAGCTGGCATTAAGTCCTGCTCCACGACACCCAGCTAATCAGTGTAATTTCCGAGTTAAAGGCCCACGTAGCAGTGGTACCATCCTATCCTCACTTCTCTGATGAGGAAGGGGAGGCTCCCAGTGGTTCGGCTCCCCTAGGTTATAGTAGAAAGAGGAGGAACTGGGGTTTGGGGTCACGGGTGTGGACTGCAGGCTCGGAGGACCCAAAATCCTCCCAGAGGAAAGGAAGAGTGGCAGAGACCGTGGGCAGGATGGGCAGGGCCATGACGCAGCCCCTGGGCCCCCAACTCCAGCCATGGGGTGAAAAGCTCACCTTCTCAGCCCCAGACATGCCATAGGAGGCCACGTGGAAGACACAGTCCACCCCTTCCAAGGCACGGCACAGAGCGTCTTCATCTCGGACGTCAGCCTGAACAGAGAGGGTGAAGGGGTAGGAAGGTCTGGCGCAAGAAAACTGAGAGAGGAACTCTGCATCTGCACTCCCAAGATGCCTCATGCAACTCAGGCCCAGCACGTGTGAGTCGGGGACACCCGCTCATCCAGCTCTCCAGGGCCCGGCTCATGGGTGCTCCACGAAGCCCTTGGGGAGCAGACATCACTGTCCCCTTTCTGTGGGCGAGGACACTGAGGCTCAGGGATGAGAGCTGTGACCATGGCTGCCCGGGTGGCACAGAAATCCGGCTCCGCCACTGGCTTCTCATGAGACACTGTCCCCTGCCCAGTGCCACTGGACTCTACCTGGATGAACTCTGTCCTTGGGGGCAGCTCCCACTGGGGCCTGCGGAGGTCGAGCAGGACAACGGTGGTGCCGCTCTTGGCCAGATTGGAGCCCAGGCTGAAGCCAAGGTAGCCGCCTCCCCCTGTCACCAGCACCTTCTGCCTGGGGTCCTGCGTGGGTCTGGCTTGCGTCTTCTGCTGTGGAGCTGGGGCTGGGGCTGCTGATGCGCTGGGTTTGGGCCCAGATCCAGACCCTGCTCCAAGCCCAGGTACTGGCCCAGACTCTGGCTCAGGTAGTGGGGCAGCTCCTGGACTGGGTTCCAACCCTGCTGCTGGCCCAGGTGCTATAATAGCAGCACCAGGCCCTGGTCCAGACTCCAGGACCACACTGGGCCCTGGCCCTGGCCTCAAGCCAGAGCCTGGCCCTAAGACCCCTCCCCAGGCCTGGCACACAGGGCAGCCCCTCTCGCCCTGGCCTGCAGCTTTGCAGGTCTCTGGGGCGGAGCCTGTGGGGTTAGGCTTCATCCTCTACAGAGCCATGCAGGCCAGAAACGGTTTGCCTGTGGAGAGACAGAAGAAGGAATTCTTAGAGTTGTCTCAAATCATAAAGATCATCAAACCTCTGGGACCTGCCAAGCTCTCAGTGGACTTCATCCTTGTAGAACCTCAAGAACTTCCACAGTAAGCCAGGTGTGTAATCACAGCACTCTGGGATTGAGGATCACGAGGTTGAGGCAGGGCCTTGCTAAATTCCTAAACTGCCCAAGCTGGGCTGGAACTCACAGTATTCCTGTCTCCCCTTCCAAAACGCTGGTTTTCAGGTGTGCAGGCCTGTATCTTACCAGGCAACAAGGACCCTAAACACCTAACAGCACCTAAGAACCCACAGCTGTAGTATGGATCTAAATTACCCTGGCTGCACTGTCTGCTTCGCAGGTGGTCTGAAGAGATGCCCCAGAGTGTTGCAAACTAGCACGCGAGCTGAGCTACATGTGGGTTTTGTCAGGGACGCGCGCTGTCCTCAGCACTCAGGACAGCGCCCGAGTCGCCAAAGCAGCGAATGAACCACATCCCTCGGATCTGTAGCAGCGCCTGGGTGGCGGAAGCTACAGACCCAACGTCCAGAGGTGGAAACTGAGGCACAGGGAACATTAGGGAGCTGTGGCGGGAGTTACAGTACCTGGCTCAGCACGAATGCAGGTCCTGAGAACCCCAAAGCGGGGCTTGGTGAGAGCACAGAGACGGTATTGGATGACACTGGGCCCCTGCCCGCCTTCCCGTCCCGCACCCTAGCCCGGCCAGCGCTCACCTGGCCCTGGCTCCCGTGAGCTGCTCACGCCGCACTCTCCGCGCCTAGCCGCCGGCCGGCCACTCCAGCCCGGGGCGGGTGAGACACGCCCACCAGCCCCGCCCACCTCACCCTCTGGGGCAGAGCCCCGCCCCCAGGCAGAGACCAGAGAGGCCTCGCCCAGGAACCCTGGAGACTCAGCACATCCTCCCAGGGCCCGGGAAGCGGTGTTTCTTCCTCTAGCTGCCACCATCCATTCTCCCACACAGTCCTCTGTTCAGCCGGCCTCCCTTCCTCCTCTCCTCACTTCTTCCTCTTTTCATCTCATCATCCTTCCACCTGTTCTATCCATCTCTGTCTCCATCTTTCCTTCCACCCAGTTTTTACAGATCCCTTTGTCCATCTTCACCCAGCACTCCATCTGTCTCTGCAGCTGTCAGTTAACCTCTGACCCATTTGTCAGCCCGTCTTTTCTTCGTCCGTCGTTCCCCGTGGCCATCCCCTCCCTCCCACTCTCCCCCTGTCCGGCAGACTTCCGCTTGTCTCCTTTATTCCACAGCTTTCCTTCCTTCCTTTCTCCCTTCTGTCTGCTTTCCCCATCGTGTACGCCCCTGCCCGTCTCTGTGCCATCTCTTCGTCCCTTCCATCGTCCCTCTCTCATGGGTGGCTTTTCAGTGCTGGCCTTTCCCCTGAGCAGCCCCATGTCCCACCATCCCTAGGACAAGTGGCAGGGGGGCGGCTGTGTCCACCGGAACAGCAGCTACCACAGCGACAGAGCCTGAGAGCAGGGAGCCCAGGCACTTTGAAGAGACCAACTGAGAAATGTCCAATCAAGTGAATGTGCTCGGTGGGCATAGGTGTGGGGAAGGGGAAAAGACCTTTGCTTATGCCGTGTGCCAGGTGCTAAGGTATCTTCTTCAGTCTTCCTGATTCCATTTCAGCCCCAAGTTAGAGACAGGAAAAACAGGTTCCAAAAAGGGGCTCAGCATGTGGTGGGTATAAGGTCATGCCTGGTTTTCAGTCTTGGTTTTGCCACTTCTGTGCTGTGTTTGAGTGGCTACAAGGCTGTTTCTTCATCTATAAGCTGGCAATGGTGTCTACTTTACAGCATGACACCGTGGGTGGTCCACATGCCAAACACAGAGCTGCATTACCACTGCCTGTGAGACTCCACATTCCCGCTTCACACACCTGAGTCTCTGGTCCACCCACCCACTCACAAAGACCAGCCTTTTCCTCTCCTGCCAGCAGGACAGAGAGTTCCTGTTGCTCAGTGCCAGCTGCTGGTGTTGTCTTGGAGGGAAAAGCATCGCTTACAACACAAGTGGCATAGGCCGAATTGTGCCCCCCACAAAGTTCATACGTTGAAATCCCAATCTGAGTACTGGAGAATGTAATCTTTAGAAATGGAGTGAGTCACTGCGGATGTAGTCAGTTGACATTAGCCATAGAGGAGTGGGGGTTCCTGTTCTGGTATGACTGGAATCTTAGTAAAGGGGAGATTCAGGCACAGTGATGCATAGGAAGACAGCATCATGCAGATCAGAGTCTTTGCTCCCATAAACACAACAATCTTTTTTTTTTTTGAGACAGGGTCTTGCTTTGCAGTTCAGGCTGGCCCTGAGCTCACTATGTAGCCCAGGCAAGCCTCAAACTCAGCAATCCTCCTGTCTCTGCCTCCTGAGTGCTGAGATTATAGGTGTGAGCTAGCAAACCCAGCACTGTGGTATGTGGTACTTATTGCTGGTGCACACCCAGTATTGTTGAATGTGGTTACTGGGGATTGAACCAGGGACCTTGCCCTTGCTAGGCAGGTGCCAAGAACCATTAAGCTAAATCTAGGGTCCCAAATGCAACAATCTTTAGGAGCAAGAAGCCTGGAACAAATCCTTTCTGGGCCTTCAGGAGGAGCATGGCTTTGCAGGTACCTTGATCTTGAACTTCTGCCTTTAGAACTGGGTATACATTTCTTTTATTTCAGTTGCTTGGTCACCACTACAACCACCATAGGATGGTAGCTGTTCAAGATAACCCAACGGAAAGTCACTGTGGTAGAAGATGTGGTCACCGCAGTCTCCCCAGGCATGGCACAGAGTCTAGCCAATGCAGAGCTTGTCAAACCTTAGGAAACTGAGTGTTTTGAAACAATTTGATGAATTTTACTTACACATATTGATGTTAGTCCATTTCTGTTACTATAATGAAATACATGAAACTGGGTAACTTGATGAGGGAAAGAGATTTATTTTGGCTCAAAATTTGGAATATGCAAGGTCAGAAGCCAAGGTCTCAATGTGACACAGGGCATCATGTGTGAAAAGAGAGAGGACATGAGTGTCTCTTTTGGTCTCTCACTCTCCTTATGAAGTCACTAGGTTTCAATTGTGCAGGTTCTAATCTAATCTAATCCCTCCCACAGGTGAGGATGAATTAATTTTCCACCCTCTTAATACCTCACCATGGGGATCAAATCTCAGCACATCAGCCCTTGGTGGAGGTGGCAATATCCCAATATGAGTACCAACCTGATGAATATGCATAGCATTTCCAGCACCCCACAGGGCCCCTCAGTGCCCTTCCCCAGGGCAACCACCATTCTGACCTCTAACCTAGCAAGCAGTTTTTCTAGTTTTGAATTGCATATAGAAGGAGTAATGCAATATATGATTTTAGTGCCTGGTTTCTTTTGCTCATGACTGCTCAAGATATTGATGCACTGAATTCGAGGCTTGCCTGGGCTACATAGTGAGCTCAGGGCTAGCCTGAACTACAAAGCAAAACCCTGTCTCAAAAAAAAAAAGATATTGATGCATCAATAAATAAATAAATTTTAAAAGAGATTGATGCATCTTATTTAACATAGCTAAAACACAGCCTTTTTCCACTGTAGTGCCCATTCTACCACTAATGAATATATAAGTAGTTTCCAGTTTGGGGCCCTTGTAAGCTTGAGTTTTTTTTTTTTTTTTTTGAGACAGGGTCTTGCTTTGTAGTTCAGGCTGGCCCTGAGCTCACTATGTAGCTCAGGCAAGCCTGGAACTCAGCAATCCTCCTGCCTCTGCCTCCCAAATGCTGGGATTACAGGCATGAGCCACTACGCCCGGCACTGTGGTATGTGGTATTGATTGCTGGTGGGCGTGAGTCACCACGCCCAGCCTTGTATATGGTTACCGGGATCGAACACAGGGCTTTGCGCTTGCGAGGCAGGCACTGGAAACACTGAGCTAAATCTCCGGCTCTGCTTGAGTTTTTTTGGTGCTAGGATTGAACCACAGCCCTGTTCATGCTAAATGCATACTGTACTAATGAGATATACCCCAATGTGCATGTCATTTACCAAACATTGGCACTAATTTATCTTCGAGTGGGGTTGCTGGTCATAGAAGAGACATGTATTTTACTGTAGTAGAAATTGTCATGTAGTTCTCCAAAGTAGTTGAACCAATTTATACCCCCAACACCCATCCCTAGCCTAGCAATACATGAGCACTTCATTTGCTCCATATCTTGATATTGTCAGTCTTTTTATATTTAGGCATTTTGGGGGAGGTGGGTAGTGGTGGCTTATCTTGTGTTTTTATGATCTATAAGACTGTTGAGTACTTTTTCCTGAACCTATCATTAGTATCTTCTTGAGTCTTTTGTTCATTTTTAAAAATGAAGATGTCTATATTTTTCTATTTGATTTGATGTTATTTATTCTGGATGGCTCTGAAAAGCTTTGTCTCACTAAAAATTTATACATAATACACCAATGATCACTTCAAACAGTTGAAACTGGGCTGGGGATATAGCTCGTAGTAGAGCACTTGAGGCCCTGGGCTCTACCCTTATCATGGCCAAAAAGCAAATGGCAAAAACCATCAACAAACAATTAGACAGCATAGTCACTTTGACCCTGTTCATGGAAATAAGAGCAATTTTTGAATTTTAGAAAACGACTGTGGACAATATAACATGCCTCATTCATTTCATGTGTCCACAGGGGAGCCTGATCTTCACAGAGCTGAGCAGAGCCCCGCTCTGGACTGGGCTTTGGAGCAGCCTTCAGTTCAGCTCAGTCAAGCAGAGTGGCTGGAGTGGTGGATGTCGCTGGCTTTTTCTTCTCCCAAGTCGGGCTGGCAGTGAATCTGCATGGCCCATGGGTGGTGAGGAACACAGCGAGGCTCCAGGGAGACACAGCCTCATCTGACCAGTTTCCAGAGTGGGGCTCCCACGTCCCACAGGGTATCACAGCTTCCCATGGGTTTGCTCTGAGGCAGGCATGGGGGACCCACAGACAGTTAGGACCAGGGCCTCACCCAGGGCCATGGTGAAGGAGGAGAAGCAGGTGCCCAGGGCAACAGAGGATCGGTCGGGCTCTGCATGTGGCCAGCTGGAGGCTTCCTGCCCTGCCTGGCGTGCTTGGCTCTAAGTGGGTCCCAGAGATGTCTTCACAGAGGAGCTGCCCCCCCCCCCGAGCCAAGTCCCCAGGCAGAGGGTGACAAGAAGGACATTCCAGGAAGGGAGCCCGATGCAGGGCCATGGGCTACAGTCTACGTGCTGAAAAGCAGGATGCGTTGGAGAGCTGGCTGGAGAACAAGGCTGGACCCACAGACGGCTCCGCAGGCAGAGGACTCCCAGTGCGTCCTGGTGCCTGGATGGTTCTTCCTGTGTGGAATTTGTGGGTCGCAGCTTTCTGTGTCCTACACCGGGGCCAAGATGAACTCAGTGAGTGCTCCTTTGGGGATGGCCTTTTCTGTTTAAAGGAGTCGAACTTTTAGATCCCTCCCATAGTTACAACTGTCTACAAAAGAGATCATGCCACATGGCCCTTGGCAGGCACCCAGCAAGTGGGGAGCCCCCCGCCTTACCTGAGAATACTCCTCTAAGGAGCAGTACCCTGCTGTTCTGTGCTGCTCCTCTTCTGGAGCTGTGCTCTGGGGGAAGAAGAGGGAGGAAGATGGCTCCCTTGGGCCCGGGCTTCCGGCCTCGGGCATGAGGAGAAACTCTCTTGCAGCAAGGGTGCCCTGACAAGGGTGGGCTTGTCCTGATGGGGCCCAGGTCCTGGCGGGCTGGAGCACAGGCGGGTGGATAGGCCGCCTAGAGAACATACCTGAAGACCTGTGCTCGGGCAAGGAATCTTCTGGCCTTGGTGAGCTCCCGGGCTAATGTCCTCAGGTCATCTCCTTCGAAGGGTGGCAGTGGGGGATCCTGGGAAAGGGGAAATGAGTATGAAGCTCGGGGTATCAGATGAGCAATGGGACCTGAAAATCCTAAATCTCAGATGTTCAGAGCAAATGAAATGCAGCTTTCCACTGAGGCCAGGAACCCTGTCGCTTCCATTAGCACATCTCTAGAGAGGGGAGGCTCACTACCTCTGTGGGCAGTCATTCTGCAAGCAGGACACGGAAAGGAGACTCCGGAGTCAGTGTGGGACGTGGGCAGGGGCAAAGCAGGCTGGTCTCTGAACTTCGGTGAAGACTGCACCTCTCTGGGCTGGTAGACATGGTACATACTGGGGCAACCAATTTCCCATCACCTTTCCATCTCTCTTAGAAGCAATTTCAATAAATGTTTTTGACTCTTAAAAAATGGTATATACCAGGCTGGGGGGTTTAACTCAGTGGTCCCAGTGTCTGCCTGGCAAGCACAAGGTCCCAAATTTGATTTCCAGTAATCACATACTGCAATGCCAGGCTGGTCACTCATGCCTGAATCCCAGCACTCGGCAGGCAGAGGCAGGAGGATTGCTGAGTTTGAGGCTTGGCTGGGCTACATAGTGAGCTCAGGACCAGCCTGAACTGCAAAGCGAGACCCTGGCTCAAAAACAAAACAAAAAACCACCAGAAATGGTATATACCCTTTATCTTGTTGTTTGTGTGTGTGTGTGTGTGGTACTAGGGATTAAACCCAGGACCTTCATATTGAGCTGCATTTCCAGTCCTTTACAAAAATTATTATTGGGGTGGGGATTTTGCTGAGTGGCACCACACCTGCCTGGCAACCACAAGGTCCTATGTGTGATCCCCAGTACTGGAAAGAAAATTATTATTTTAAATTTTGAGCCAGGTTTTTTTTTTTTTTTTTTTTTT